>PDGT01000092.1:936203-983397 GCA_003671415.1 Megathymus violae
GATGACCGCCCTAAAACAGTACTATCGTGCTGTTTGATGGGGCAAAAATAAATAGCTGCTTTATGATTTTATATTATAGGTACATACCGATATAAACGGTATGCTACCTACCTCGTTGAGACTCGGGCGAACGATGATTAGAACGTGATGCTGTCGATGAATCCGATTCTTCAGAGTAATATCGCTTATGCGAGTAGCGTCGTCTCCGGGTTAATTTCTTCTGTAATCTTCTAATTTTATTTTTAATTCGATCACAATCATCACTTTTTCTTTTAGGCATTTTTACATTTTGCGAGCGCGTGTTGAATGGCCGAGCACTAAAAAGCGAATGAGACGAAATGCGAGCTCAGGGTTATATAAGGTAAGGAAATACTACCCTCAAAAAAAAAAAAAAAAAAAATAGGTAGGTGGAATAAAAATTCTCAAAATAGTGTTGAATGGTATGTACTACGCGTAACTACATATGTGTTTATTAGGTAATCTCGAGGACGAAGCACGAAATATAATTGTATACGAAAGTCAGAGTGAGCTGTTGCTACATAAATAAACAAATTGTTTTTACGACTCGACATTTGCCGTCCAAATCCTGTCTTTCAATATGTATCACAGTGGACCGGGCTACACTCCACTGCGGTTTAACGACCACTACCTAACGATAACAAACCGAGACCGGCAGCCCGACGTGACCTCTGGTGCACGGAAGCACGGAGATCTCGACGAACTCACTATGATTAACGTATTAAAATAGTAAAACAATACAATAATCCTATAGATATAACTTAGTATTTTCTCCGCGATCTTAAATTCATGATCATAAGTACATCGCAAGTGGTCATAGTTTATAACAGACATACATATATGTACATACATACTATTATGTCGCGATATCGACGATGTGTTTCGCTTCATAAAAAATCAAGGTCCCATTCCCGTTAAGCCTCTTTTTATGTTACCGCGATGGGATACTTAATGAGTCGCCGATATATTGGTGTGCCTCTTGTTTTTCTTAGTTCTTAAGAGCGATAGACAAAGGCACGAGAAGCTAGAAGTAACTTCAAAGTGAACTCGGAACTCTTTCGTCGAGAGACAAGGCGATATTCGACGCAACTACGGTTGAGTCGGTCGGTTGAGTCATTTAGAACAACGGAAACACATGAATATCGTTCATATGGACTGATGCAGCGTGTTGTTCATTGATGTTATGACAAATGCAATAGTTGACAACAGTGTAAACTACGACCAATAGTAGTACCCATGTAGGTTGCAGGCGGCATCACGAACATCCGCGGCCGGGGAACAAACTTTTATTTGCTACTGAACGTAAGACGAGGTCGGGAATCGGTGGTCTCGGGGCCTGTCGCTCGCCGCGGCCATGTTTACTCAGTCACAAATTTCGTGAAACACGAATTTTTCTCAGTTTTGCAACATATTATTTATTATGTTCATGACAGTGTACTTCGACAATGACCTATATATCCAATATGAGTAAGAGAGTAGCTCCAGATGCTTTGTTCAATAATACCGAAGTGAAGTATCACATAAGAGGAAAATTATTAGTGTCCGTTGGTCGAGGCACCGGACCGAGGCCGGCTGCGAGTAAACAACGCCGCTAAGTCGGCAATTAATTTGTTAACCGTTTATCTTGGAGTCGATTGATTCCAGCGGGTACTTTTTTTACCTATTTTGGACCGGCGCGTCGGAGCCAGCAGTTTTTTCATATGCGACGACCGATCTCGGTTCACACGTGTAGTAGCATCTGAAACCTGGACCTTGTCACTGAAACGATCTTCCTTTGAACTTGTTGTAATTTAAAATAAAAAATGCTTTAGGAAAATGGAAAATTATAGGTACGTTCAACAGAAGTTATTATAGTATATTCCCACAAATTCAATACCAAATTACCAGGTTACCCCTGGTATTGTGGTATGTGGTGGTGTGATCCCTTACCATCAGTTGATCAGGCTGATCGTCTGCCAGCTATATTCTTATATTGCATAGAAAATTCTTAGCACAAACGTACATAAATTGTTGTATGTAAATATACCAGCTTCTTGTATGTGAATAAAAATTTATATATAATATTCTAAACTAAATTGATTAATTCATGGAGGTAATGGTTAAATACATGAACAAAGACCTCCAAGGGCTCCGTTCGCGATTTATGCTTCTCATTCATACGGAGCCAGTTTCCAAACACAGTGGGTGAACGGCAATGCGTAATACTGTACGGCGCGGCGCGGTTACTCACTGCTATGGACTTCCTAGTTATGCCGCTGTCTCTCAGTTAAGACGTAAATGCGTAGTGGGATATGAAAGTCTCTTATGCACGTTATATCGCGCCGGGAAGACGATAGCTTGCCGTGGTCATAGGCTGCGGTGTCTTACGAGAAAGCATTATTCATCTACAGGCCATTTTAATTATTGTTCTTGGAAATAGTGGTATGTGGGCTGCAGGTTCAGAACAAGTTAAATAAAATACCGAGTAAAGTATCCATACTTTCAGTAGAGACCCATCGTCCAATTATGTTGCGGATGTGATAGAAATACGGCTGTTTATCCATTATTACATTTGCATCGAAAGTATCTTGGGGGAATTTACTGTGAAACACCATAATGTGGGTAACATTTACATTAACAAATTTAAAATGCAATCGGAAAGAGTCTTGTTTCTTTAAGGAAATACAAATCACTAGAAATAAGCAGAAATTTTATATATTTTTTTGTTTTTTTCTGTGACTTCGTCTTCGTGTATACAAGAATTGTAAAACAAAATAAAACTAACCAATCATCGCATACCGTCTACGTCGCTATAGTATTTACGCTGCGCGGGTAATTTGAAAAAATATACAGTAAAGAACTGATAATTTAGAAAAAATATAATTACTTTTTATTTATACTTGCGCCCTAGCCGAGAGCGGCAACTCCAGAAGCTCACAAAAACTACCAAACCACAGCACTTATCAGCCTTATCCAGAAACGATTGTCCGATTCACAGGCGACAGTCTGGAGGAGCTGAACGGGTACGGCACGATGCGGCCGCGGAACATCATCTCCTCGATACTGAGCGGCACGCCGGCCAAGAACAAGGGGCTGGCGATATCCAATCCTCACGACTTTAGGATGGTGAGCTATTTCTTGATGTAAGCTTCGTTGTAAAACAGTGTTTTGCAAAATGAAGACTTTGTGCCCATTGGAAGTCTCTATCGGGCAACAGAGAGGATAAAATTATGAACACAACTCGAGTGCCGCCGCTGAGCTCAGGTGTTTTCTCATAATGAGAAGGGTACAGGCCACAGTTCACCACGCTGGCCGCCGGATTAGTTGACTTCTTACATCTTCAAGACCATTATGACGACCTAGTGATGTTAAAAATGAGTACTTCACGCGAGAGACCGACTTTCACTAGACTGTCACTGCTCTGGATGGTAAGAACACTGCTGTATAACAGCTTATGTACTCGCGTAGAGTGTTCTTTACGACGTGGCTGGTAGTTCTATCGTCAAGACGGGAAACTAAAGCAAATTGTGTACCAGTTCCGAGAGTGTTGTTGCCAGCGGCACAAGTGGGTCGTTCCATCGGTGCCGTCTGGAGTGACGAGACGTGCTCAATGTGAACACAGGTGAACCAGGTTCAGTGGTCACGGGAGTCTTGGTATTATTCGCCCTGTACGGGAACCGACGGCCAGACGCTTCGCCCAGAAGATATAATCGCTAACGATCGAGCCGCAGGGTCGTTTACGTACCGTGCGTATGAATAAAAATCGTAGTCGCCCCGTGCAACAAATCGTTGATCGTTGATCGTTGACATCTTCAATCTCGTCTCCTTATATTCGTTGACATTTTTATCATTTTATAATTTCCCAGGTGTCGGCCATCATCGACGTGGACATAGTACCGGAGACGTGCCGGAGGGTGAAACTGCTGAAGCACGGCTCCGACCGACCGCTGGGGTTTTTCATCAGGTAACGACACCTGTGCGAATGTTTCACCAGCCCCGAGTAGAAATCACAGGTTTACTACATTTCCCTTCCCCCAAAGCTAAGATTCATCGCCTTCAATCGTCACAACTCGGAATGGTCCCGGCGCTAAGCCACGTAGCACGTAGTGAGCGTGTTGCAGTGCAAATATTTTAAATTTATAATGGTTGTTCCGTATCATTCACAAACTGACGAAAATTTTCGCTAAATTTGTACAGCAGAATCAATTACATATTAAATATATCTACGAGTAATATCTATACATATAACAAAATTCTAACTGGTCGCTTCTGTGCATTAATAATATATGAGAAAAAATATTATTACGGGCCTTTATTAACGAAATGTAACACAAAACAATAATTGTTAGAATTTTTGTCTGTGTGTCTGTGCTGTGTTTGTTCGCGGTTATGTCTGAAACGACTTAACCGATTTCGTTCTGGTTTTCATTAATGTATTGCTTAATATTTAAAGTTGCCATTGTCATTGCAATCCGTCCATAAATAAAAAAGTTATAAATTAATTTAAAATAATGTACGTACTATATCTTAGCGGAAGGCGTAGTGTCTCCGAAGGGAAGCGAGGGCGGTTTGCTAGTGTGCGATAATACAAGTAAAAATAAAATAAATGTAGAGTGAAGTCTGATATAACATTGTACGATGAGCCAGGGATGTTATGGAGCTACGAAACCTCAGCCGAATCCGATATAAAAGTTTCGAATAATTTCGGACAGGGGCAAAGTTTAAACGGAACACGTTACGACAGGTTTTTGCTGTTTGACTCGATCCACTTGCCGCGTCGCTTGCATCTTTAGACGTTTTTATTATTTGATTAATAAGGTTATTATTCCATGATTATTAAACCAAATAACACCTTGAAAGAAAGTAGAACTATTACCTTGTTGCATTATATATTTTTTACATTATATGTTAAATCATCTAATATCCATAACCGAAACAGTCGGATAATGCGAAATAATTTCATATTCGTAACCGTAGCCGAAACCGTTAAAATATTATTCATATATCCGTATCCGTACCCAGATCTGAAATTTCACATCCACAACATCCCCGCCGACGACCGGCCGCAAGTTGTTTTTAACAATAAGATTGCGTTACACACGACAGTTGTATCAGACCGCGCGGCATCTACTGACGTTTTACATTTATATATTTACTTTTCTGTATATTTCAAATAATGCAATTGGAGTTTCGATACCGATTAAGACCATGTGTACACCCTGTATTGAGAAAGTACCACGCGACTCCCTTCAGAATTCAATATCGTGTAGGTATTCTGTAAATACACTTATGGACGTCATTGTTTGTTTCTACTACTGTTTCGAAAAGGTGCTTTAACATGGAGGAGAAGAATGGGCGAAATAAACTCCTCAGCGCATCTTTTAAAACAACACATGGTAATTACAAAAGTTTAAACCTGTGCGGAACTGGTTTCTACAGTATTATTTCCAGGCGTTCTTGTCATTAATATAATATCCTTTGCCTACAAGCTGTACATAATTTAACGCATCACTTAAAACGTATCAACTTTGAAACTTTACTGTAAAAACGAACTGCAAGCCCCATAAAAGAATGCTGAACGTCACGAGTTACACAAGGATATGACACTGATCGTGTATAGTTTATAATACAGAGTTCTCACTAAGGTACTGCACGACACGTCGTCGTTGCGCAATAATGGCGTATCCATCCAGTGTAGAACATTTTAACGTAACTTAAGTTAACCTATTTGTTCCAAACACCCGCTGTAAATAATCTTTATAAACCCACTTGAACCACAGGACTTTAAAAACCTCGGGGTGTGTTCGAATCGTCAAACAATTTATATGGATTAGTACCTTAATTCATTAACTAACTTATAACTACACGTTACCTTTGTTAAATGTAAACATTACCGCACGGATTGTATTGGGTGCCGTCCAAATATACACACCCAGTCTCCTGTGGCTGACGATAGCTTTATATATTTGTACACAGAACCGAAACTCGCCCCGGCGCACGGCGGCACACATAACGTTCAACAATGCTTATACAGAACAATAAATAAAAGAAAAAATAACAATACAACGTGTTTATTGCAGAAATAGCGGCCCGCGCCGACCGCGCTCGGGTTGCAACAGTTATCTCTCATACACCATTGTTATCTAACACAATCTGAATATATTTACAAATCAACACAATTTGTGACAGATTTGACGAATGCAATCGTGACTCCGCCTACTAAAGGTATATATATCCATGACAAAATATATGTTTATTCATGACATACAGCCTATGTGCGTCCGGAATGATGTAGATGTAGGTTTCAAACGGCACCACCTGCCGCTGCCCACATTCCGAACGGTGGAAGTATTTTTCAAATATGTGTCGCGGTTCCGGAACTTACCTTTCGCGTGTACACGAACTACCAAAACTCACAAATTGGCTATCTCTCTCTCTCTCTTTATAATGTAAATATAGATACATTTATTAAAAAGTCCTTCAAACTTATCACAGCGACATCTGGTGTTCAGCGGGTAAACCGTTAACAGCTATAATAAATAACGCTGTTTAGATCTAAATGGAAATTAAGTTTTAAAACTGTATTACATTCATAAATACATACGGGTGTATTAATTATAGGGTCTCAAAATAATTGTAAAAATCAACACAGGAAAACACTTAAGAAAAACAAAAGGCCTGAGGTATTATGCCATATATTACAAAGCATCCGATTGTGTACCAGGGACGGGACATCGGTACGGGTGACCCCCAACGGAGTGGAGCGGTCGCCGGGGATCTTCATATCGCGGCTGGTCCCCGGGGGACTCGCGGAGTCCACCGGCCTGCTGGGGGTCAACGACGAGGTGCTCGAAGTCAACGGCATCGACGTCTCCAACAAGACCCTCGACCAGGTGAGCGGAGCCGCTTGCAGACACGAAACGAATGATATAAACCAATTACAGGCAACTGCTAGACAGTAAAGATATTGGCAGCTTAGATCAAGAGATAACGTACTGTTGTGTTGTAGTGTTGGGTTGTGTTGTGTTTTAATTTTATTGCGTGTGACATTTGAGGGCACGTCGAGGAGACTCACTGTGGCTCGTGACGTGCAGACAATAATTCATTTGATCGTATTTCCAGGTGACCGACATGATGGTGGCAAATTCCTCAAACCTGATCATCACGGTGCGCCCCGCCAACCAGCGCGCGCCGGACCCTGCGCGCGGACCGCCCTCGGACCGCGCTCCCTCCGACCGCCCTCCCAGCGAGGTGGACGAAGACAGGTATGTCCAGGAAATATGAGAAATAGCACAGGAAAAGTAAAAAATTGTCGTAAATTTTAATTAATATTTTTTAAATGTATTTATATTTTTCTATCTTGTAGACTCGTAAAAACAGTGTGTCAGGCGGCCTGAAATGCTGTAATATTACTATAATCTTGGTTTTTATTTGAACATATAAAACTATAAAAACACATGTAAAACAGTTTTCACCACACTTTCAGATTGTCGTGATTCAAACAATTATAATCAAAGATGCGCAATTGTTCTTAGATTCGACCAAGACGATCAAGACGAGGTGGTCGACCTCACCGCGGTGACTCTGGAGGAGCAGCCCGACACGACCTTCCCGCACAGCATCCCCAGCAAGGACGACGGTCAGATCCTGCACCTCTAGTACATACTGCAGCGGTACCGATCGGCTACCGTGCAATGCACCGCAACACCAAAATATTAGTGTCAAACTCGGACGTGACATAGTGTCGGTGACGTGGCGTAGTGAAGTGGAGAATAGTGATAGTTCTCAGCCTCGCGTCTACGAACGAGGGCTGCGTAGTGGAATGGGTGAGGTGCGGTATGGCTTCTCATTTTAATTTTCCACCTGGTTTCCTTATTGATACTGGCCTGAAATGAACTGGTTATATTTGATGCCCACAGCATTGACGAGCTGGTATTACAAAGCTCAGTCTATTGTACCGTTGAAGTTGACAGTCATGTAGTGCAATATGTACCACATATTGAAGAGGTCCATTTTTGCTTTGATCTAAATTGCGTAGTGTGATCGGCTGTCCTAGGTTGATTTGTGTTATCCATGGTTCAGCATCATTACTTTTTATTCTTGAGAACCACATGCAAAATGTTCTCCAACAATGAATTCTAAATTGAAATTTTATTAAATCTTAATCATACACAAATATTATTATTATGTACCAAAAATAATATATGCCACTACGAAATATATAACAATCCATATTGAAATTCAATTGTTCTGTTTCTGAGCTATTTAAATATTTTGTTAGGTTTTACAGATAATACCCAAGCTCAGAGATACGTGACGACCATTAATAAATTACTTAAATATACATATGTATATAAATGAAAACGTAAAGTTCAAAATATGTATTGGTGACTTTGAACTTGTTTTCTGATCAATGTAACTTGCAGTATTTTTCTTTTAGAGAAAGTAAAAGTTATGTATTCTGAATGTTTTTGTCTGAATGAATTAGTTGGTAGAGAGGCATTTATATATTATAAAAGTGCTATTAAAGATGCAAATCAGTTTCAGTATAATGAAATACAAAACAAATTTAATATTTATTACTTATGTTAAATTTTTACTTTACTAAATTCCACGTCACATTCCATTTTACTGAATTGACAACAATATGATTTTCGATAACCATTTCTAAGTATATGAACTCTACACGGGCTATGCATACCTTAACGTAACTGTGTTTAGTGTTAGCACAAGTAACAAGTTAAGATGCTGCAAAATTCCGTTTATGGATCAGGTACATACATCAATGACTAAAAATGCAGTTTTAGAAAGCAGCATTAATGTACATAATCGCACTTTGAAACTATCGTGCTTTCTGATACTACATCGAGTTGTTAATGAATCGTCTTTGGAAATAGACAGTCTACAGCCTGGATTACTCGGTACCTAATTAGTACAGATTATATAGAGACACTGAATATGTCATGTTTTGTACCTTCATTGTAATGTTATCATAATCCAATTGTTGATAGTAACTGTGTTTCCTACGTTGTTGAAATTGTTTTCAAATACCGACAATAACGTTAGTTGTAATGTTGTATAAGATTAATCCATCCATTTTGTTCTATATAAACTTTTGTTGAAAATGTTTATGGAATTATTATTATAACTACATATAACGTTATAAAAACAGAGTTCTTTTGTATTGTGGTTATGAATTATAAGTATTAAATGTTGTACTTACTAAACGTATCAGAATCTTTAGAGTTTAATATGTAGAATTTATTATGATTAAATAATTAAGGTTATTAAACGGAACATTCCCACTTCCTATGGAAGGTGCTATATTGTTGGGATTGAGCCCAATTTTTACTTTAAAAGTATGTTTTATTTCCAAATTTTTAGCTTGAAATTACCAGTTTTGGCTTTTTTCCATTTCAGTAAATTAAATTATAGTTTGCTTGCTTAAACTGGAATAATTTCAGAGGGTTTTAAATCATGCTATGCTTAGCGGTATGCAACGAAACGGACATTCCATTATTAAAAACATTCCGAATCAAGAATGTTCATTTGAAAGAAGCCTATTGCTTGATGAAAGAAACATAACTTGGCATTTTAAAAAAGTACTTTATATTATGATTAAACAAATAAGGGCCTAATATCGTGCCTTGGAACACTCCTAGAAATTAACTTATGATAAGTGTACTTTTTGATAGCTTTTGAAGGTTTGCAATATGTATTTAGTATTCAGATGCGTGATTTTGTTACGTGTTATATAATTTTCTTCAAGACGCGAGTGTGAAGCACTTTGTTTTTGTATTGCAACTTCAATTATACTTTTATATCGTGATATGTTTTGTACATTATCTAGTTTCAATGATGCACCGTTAGTAACACCCCACCACCTGCCGAAATATATTTACACACCTAAAAAGTACTCAATTTTTATTTACTTGTAGCACTCGTTTTGTGGTAATTATCGAATGCTTCAGTCGATACAGGTGTATTGTCTAGATCAAAGTATATCTAAATATTCGAGCTTAATTTTGAAATTTAGTTAGATAAGCGTATTTAATGTAATTTCTAAGGGTATGCACTCGAAAAATATTAGCATACGTGAATTTACCCGTGCACATATAAGTATATATATATATATACAAAATATAAGTATATATGTGGTGATGTTCATCTCACGGTTTTCAAAGTTATACTAAAACCAATAGATCTATTTATGTTTTGTACCTAAACCGTGTACCCATTGTCATGTTGAAACTTTATCAATATTCACTTAGATATATAACGGCAATCGGATCAATTTGTTATCGATCCGTTCACAACCACACTTCGAACCGCCACCTTAACGTTTTGTCGTTTTATTTTAAATTAAAAATGGTTGGACCGTCGCTGCCATTACAATCAACACGAATTTTATTTTGCATAAATCATTTCAATGTTCACACGTTTTGTTTCTCGACATCGAGCTTTAACGCGACCGCTGTAAGTATATTTTATATCATCGACATATAATTATTATTTAATGTGGATATTATTGTGTATTGTGATCTGCGTTCCCACTGTACTTAAGTTTCGAATCACACGTTGCCTTAGAGTGTCTAGATGTACGTGTAGTGTTTGTTGTGTTATCCATCGAAATAAATTAGAGGCATATCTCGTCGTGGCCGGCTCGCTCGAGGTGCGTCGACCCATGTAAAACTCATCTATTTACCCGCAGCGCTGTTGACTGCGTACACAAAACTAATCCAATGTCTGATGTTGTTATTGTCAACGTTGAGGTTGTCGGATTCGTTAATATGTTCGGTTTTTGTTCCGGTTCATTTCACCTAAAATTTATTAATTTGAATTTGGTTTTCTTCTTAAGGATAACGGATATCGATGCAGGTCCAGAGATATGCTTCTATTGAACGCTGTTCGCGGACTGATCGAAGTGATGCCATCCATCACTCGTTCGTTGGTCAGCGCGCGGTAATATTTCGATTATATTGAAATCGCTTGGACATAAAATCGATAACCTTCGGTGAATTGGCTCAAAGACTCGGTCCAAAATGATGTTTATGCGTAGGAGATACCGTTATATTTACACTCGGCTAGTTTACACTTGTGTTGTATGTAATTAATAAAATATTATTCTTATTGACTTTGTGTTTGTTTTCAACGTCGAGCAACCCTCGACGGTGCGCACGTGTTGTAGAGCCATGTCGTTTTCCAAGCGACGACTTTTAGGGTGAGAGTCCGTCGGAGCGACGTCGACCCGAGAAGTTCGGCGCGTAAGAGTCGAATATCGCTGCGTGAAAAGATTTTTCGCGAATCACATTTTTGAAAATTTCAAGTCGAAATATAATTATCCGGTAAAGCTTTTATAAATAATTGTTTTTCGGAGCATGTTACGTTGCAATAGAACGCGTCGTACTTCACGTGCACGTGTGATCGAGTTTCAAGTTCAATAACGACAAATAAAGATTCGACGAACATTGACGTCCTGATGATTGATACACGATTGAATGATGGTTCGGAAATACTCGTCTTAGTCGACTGTCGGACACAAACCTATCAATGGTTTGCTTCAAAGCAACTTACCGACGGCTGCTAGATTGACCAATTCTTCCGAAAAAGTCGAAACTTTTTCCTGCTTTCAAGTGCTGCGTGCGGTGGATTCTTAACTCTTTTCATTTTAATCAGCACTATCTGTGATCTATCTATATCTATCTATGTGTAATCTTTGGTTGGATAATAAATAAAACGTATAATAACAAATTATCTGAACTTAAATCATCTGACATAATTTAACAATCTTCCGAATATACTTGTCCGTCACTAACAAACTGACCTTACTTACTATTGGTCATACATGCAGTGAATGTCACTGGCTACTAAACCTCGGGTCAGACGAGTATCAAATAGAGTAAGGAACCGCCCAACTGTGCACAGGAATTTCAACTTCATCGACGCTAAACAAACACTATTTTTAGATATGATTTACATGTGTCGTTAACGTTTCGCGATATTGCGACGGATTTTCTCAATCGTTCAGACACTAATGCGGAAAAGTTTACATCGATGCTGCTCTGACGACGTCATGTACGATGATCGAAATTCAGCTTCGAAAATAACAATTGCCAGCGAGTGCGTCGCGTGGCTCACGTATATAAGAACGAGATTTCTGCGGCCGCTCTGTATGCCGCCGGCATTACAATCTTGACCAAGGTCTGGGTCTCCAGAAATAAATGTTACATCCTCTCCACCGGTGCTGGAGATTCTGAGGTTCCGTGCCAAGTTTTCCCGCCTTACGCCGTTAGTCAATACAGAAATTCCGCGCCCGATGGTCACGCGCGGAGTGTGTAGTTGTGAGAAGTGTCAATGTCCGTATCTTAAAATAAAATAATTACCAGTCATTGTTATATCTTCCATTCAAGTCATATTTCAAACTTTACATTTTTTGTGGCAGTGAAAAAAGCCAAGATGGATGATGAAAGCTATCCGGTGTACACGAGGATAGAAAACATAACCGAGGAGGATGATAAGGTTCTCGCTGGAGCTAAGAAAGAATTTAGGAACGAACTCCAAGTGCTCATACCGGAAAATCCCTTTCCTGAAATAGAAGTGGATGCGTATCCTCCGTTAAAATTCTCATGGGTGATTCCAAAGAAACTTGCCGCAATGGCCTTCCCAAGAAATATAGAAAACGTAAAGTACATTGTAAATCAGGGTATCACGAGTCTAGTAACACTAACTGCTGGGAAGAAACCTCCAATCGACGGTGTTGCCAGGTTACGGTGGAGTGAAATACCCATTGAAGAGTTTGACCAACCCACAGTTGATCAAATTAAAACCTTCATAGATGTATGTAAAAGAGCTGATAAAAATGGTGAGGTAAGTTACCCATGTATTCGAAACGAGTAAACCACTGATTCGCCTCCAGGCCGCCTTAGTCGTGGGAAGATTAAATATTAAATATTTTTCAAACTGAAGAATACAATACAAATTTAATACTTAAGCTCTACTACGTACATTATTTAAAACAATAGCAATGTCTTTAAAAATCTAGTCATTTGCCGTCTCCCCTCGAAAAGTTCACCATAACAACAGATATCTCTCGACATTCAGGTCAGCTCTATACAGTGCATCTGCATCCACATTTTTTGCAAGGCCTCACCTCCAATACGCGGAAGGCATACAGAAAATTTAAATATACTAAAATATAAAACTATAGGATGGTTAAACTTTATTGTCAAATGTTTCAGAGCGCTGCACCAACATCCGTATAAAGTATTATGCGTCTAAACCAACCTTCTAAACCACTTTTCCAATCCCCATCAGGCACCTCTATACAATGCACTCGAAGTCAGCCATTTAATAAATGCTTCCCCTTGACATGTTTTAGAGCATAAATGAAACGACACGATAGGTACATAAAACAACGAGGGCTTGTGATTCCACCGATATCACCTGCCGAGACCACAATATACTCGTGGTCCTACCGGACTGGGGGCGGATGATAGTAGCGACAAATGTCTGTATTTTTATAATTACATCTGCCAATAACAAAATTCTAACGGTTGTTTAAAACACATCTACTTCCGATTCCGAGAGTCCGGATCTGACAAATATCTCGGTTCATCCCCACCCAACAATGTTGGCATGACAGAACATGTAATTGTCATTTACAATCCTAATCTTGCGATTCACTCATATTGAAAAACAGTAAAAGACTCTTTGTAAACCTGACTTCTTAGAGATGCACTGCTATTTATTTCAAACAAGGAAATATTATTAAACGCGATTTGCGTCATCATTCGTTACGCGCACTGCAAATGACTGGAATAGCTTACCCACGACGCTGTTCCCGCCTACTTATGATGTCGGAGTCTCCAAGATGAAAGTGAATAGGCTTTTATAAGTTAGTGCATTAAACATCTTAGAGTTCGTCACCGCTTACTGTCAGATCGGTTTGTTGTCGAGCATTAACTTATATTAACTAAAAAAAATTCGAATCGACATGGTCTGTCGTGTATTTTTCTGTAACTTGAGCAAAATAGATCACAATAAAGTAATTTTCTTTAACAGAAAAAGGCCGTGTAATTTTATATGACGGGTATTGTTATCATAAAGAAATATATAATTATATTGGAATAATTTTATAATACGGACGGGTCTGTGTAAGTCTAGGAGCGTAACTCGGAGCTGGGTTTAGCTCTAGTAGTTGTACTCCATAAACACAATACAGTTACTAATATTATAAATGTGAAATTTTGGATGTAAATCTTGATTGCATTAATTGAATCACGAATAATGCCCTAATTAGTTCCAGGTTTACACACTCAAATGCTGCTTTTGAAAGATGACGTCAGAATTGAGCATTTTCTTAAAATTTTACGATGAGCATTTTCGTTCATCCCATCGAAACACCGGTATTAAGAGAGAGGATACTGAAAATAGTAATAAATTGTAAAACGAATATTTTTTAGATCTCCAACGGTATTTATTGTAGTTATTTGAAATGGTAATAAATTATCCCGCGAAAATGTTTGTGAGGTAAATACATATTTCTGTCTACTGTTATATGGCTACGCGCAGGAAAACAATTAAACGGAGCCTACGGGCCCTCCCTACCTGAGGCCCCAAATAATGTTTTTTTTTGTAAAGGGAGAAAGACTCTTTATTTATAATTTACTTTAATTTTTTATATTGAAATAAGTATTTTTAAACAAGAAGTATTTCAAACACTATAATTAAATTAATTGGTAATAATAGTTTACAAGGTTTTCGTAGTGTTACTAACCCAGAAAATAATATTTATCTTCCACTCCGTCCATCTCATGCTATGCCGTGCAGGCGGTACTTCAATTGAGTCGTAAAAAATTGGAAGAGAAAGTTTTAAATCGTATTCTACTTTGAATATATCATTTACAAAACACCTAAATTATAACTGCCTACTGTTACATACATTGACACATATATAAACTATTTTTCGCACCATTTTATGCGTAGTCCAATGTTTGTATTTATTTATTTTATCCTTTTGATAAGAAGTCTTTTCGAAACTGTAGTAAAATAAAAGTATATATTAAGTGAGTGTATCTTCTCGTGCTTATATGAATAACAATTGAAGAGGCCTGGAGTTGCGCAACCACTCTTGTTGTAAGGATGCAGATATTGATAACGTTGAGATGTAGGAAAGAATTCGGAGTGTCGTGTTGACATTTTTATGGAGTCTAATAAAGGTAATATATATTTTTTTCAAAATCAGTCCAAGATGACGATTGACGCGAAAGCATGTCAATTGTCAACATTCATTTATTGAGTTGGACAGACGAGTGATGTGCGAGAGGTCACCACGTGGTTAGAAATCGGTCAATGGTTTCTGTTTAGCAATATACTTATTTATCGATGACCGTTGATTGACCGTATTGTTTGTATAGAGGGAGCCAATTTTGGTCTTGCCAAAACTAATACACTCACTAGAGCCATTTGAAGCTGATATGTATAAAAATCTTGGTCATATTTCTATTACCAAATTTTTGGGGTGGTTAACTTTAGCTCAGTTTGGGTTACATTCACATTGCTTCTGTCGTGAAGCGATGTGATTTAACTTCCAAGGAGATGTTCGATCAGCACAATTTTATACAAGGTTCATTATAGAGGTCTACGGGCTGCAGCTGCAGCAGCATTATTTTTAGGACGACTTGGGCCGCCGCTGAAAAACTTTCTGAGTTAGACAAACACCGCATCCTATAGCGATCTTTTAGAGAAGAAGTCTAGGATATTACGTGGTGCGTTATGGAATTTATTATGGATAGTAGTAAGATAGAGCTTCACTCAGCAGCAATAATAGGCCCTATTGCTCAGATAATATCAATACGAGGCGGATTTGTGAAATTCGTTAAGTACAAATTATTTTGTTTTGATTTTTGTGTTAAAATAATTTTATCATTGATTGCATCAGTAGGAAGAACGCCAGACAGGCAGAACAAATTCCTACCACCTTGTAAAAATACCGGGATTAAACTGTAGAGCCGTAGCCGTAGGCGTAGAGCCCAGCGATCTTCAACGGGAGGGACCTGGCACCATTAACCGCGGCCGTTGTTCAAGGCCTAGGTTGTCAAGGGTTCAAGACGAACATGAGAACTTGCCGTGGAATCTAAATGACGTCTATTGTGAACTTTTTTGAAACCCGGTACCCTTTTTCTGTATCTATCCTTATGTGATACCCGGCCGCGTACAGAGAAACCGGATTATGTGGTTTCTTACCCACTAAAACCCCCTCGGCAGTCATCCGACGCAGATGAGATGGCCTCGGGTTCTCATATGAATACACCGGTGATGAAACCGGGTACCTAGTCCTTAATCGTAGATATCTATTATCCATAATTCCATATATTTAGCAATCTGATATACAAGACTAGTTTACCTTCTAATAGAGTTATTAAAAAATCTATTATTATTGCAGGTGTTGGGTATCCACTGTCGGCAAGGTCGCAGCCGCTCCGGCATCATGCTGGCCTGCTACTTGGTGCACTTCCACAGGTTCCTGCCCGACCAGGCCATCAACACCATCCGGATGATCAGACGAGGTAACGTACATCCACGCCGAGACATCAGACTCCAGCAGAGTAATGATTCCACAAAAATTCACTATACAAAACAATCGTGTAACAGTTCCTAGCGGAGAGTGGACATACCATAGCCCTCTTACCCTTGTTCCTTGTCCAGGCTCCGTCGTACAACGAAATCCCGAGTGTAGAGCCATAGCGACGATGCTACCGTCGGTCGGGTCACGTGCCGCGTTCCTTTTACTGACCGTATTCATGACAGTCTCCGACATGTATGAATGAATGAACACGAACTGATGACGTCAGTGACAACACTGGCTGTTGCCTGTGACATTATTATATTATCATCAGTTCATAAGTCGTCTGTAAAATTGAAAATAATTAAAATGTCCTTAACGTGGGTGAAAATTATGTTTACGTTACATCCAACAATAAACTAGAACCTAAGATGAAGCTTAATTGTAAAGAGAAGATTTATTATTTTAATTTTTACCAATAAAGAGTGTAAGAGTGAAAGACCTTAATTGTTTACTTTACAATAAAGTTTTGAGTGAAATATGGTAGAAAATGGTAAAGGAATATGAAAATATCGGTGCTGGTGACTGTTCGCGTAACTTTAAATATATTTTAGAGTATTCATTTCTCCGGCTCGTGATAAAAAGCTATTTAGTATAAAAATACAATGAAAATATTTCCATAAAGTATTTGTGTCTCGTGTTAAATAATCGATTCATCCTTGTTCATTCTTATTGAAGTTCGGGCTCGCGCGGCCTATAGTAGTTTCTTGAGCAATTCCGGAAGGCATTTTAATCTGACAGGCTCCACCAATCCCTACTGAAGCTGCATGGTAAAATAACGTCAATAGGTGCCGCCTATGCTGTTATCAACATAATAATTTATATTTCTGTATATATAAATACTGTGAATACATATAAATACTGTGAAACTCCAGTATGGGCTTGTTTATCGAGCAAGATCCGTCGATGACAACCCTTTTACTCCATATAAAAAAAAACAAAACTAACTGGCCAAAAATTAAATTAAATTCACAAACATAAGTTGGCGGATACTCGTAGGAAGGTAGCTTTGATAGTTTGAATAGTGTCCTATGACACACTCGATCAAAGACTTTATTTTTTTTAATTGGAAAGTGTACCTACCTACAAACGAAAAAGTTTTTAGATGGTAAAGTTCTTTACCTACCCGGTTAGTAACTATAGATACTGTTAAAATCATCTGGAATGTTCTAACGTGTTTCAGTTACAATTTAGCAATAATTTCACAAGCGGCTTCACAACTTTCTGGCGTTCAACGAGCGTGTCATCAATTCATTAACAAATCAATGATCTGAGGTGCATCGTATTTATCGGATATAAACCCATAAATCTTAACCGAGTGATTACTCAACGCCAACGAAATCTGTTTTATGTAAAACTTCACCAACGTGTCGCAATCGTATATTAGAATCGATAGCATTGAGAATGATGTCAAGACTGAGTTTTGAATGCAAAGTATATTAAATAAGTATACACATTTCTAATATTTGAAAAGTTATTTGCTATTCCAGTAGTGGGAAGCTTACGGGTTATAATTTGACTTTAGGTCATAATTGTCAAGTCATAAATTATCGACCTGATTTCATTAATTTAGTTGCACAATTCGTCTTTATAAATAGCCCCGCTTTGTTCTTGTGTCATTGAATTATACTTAGATACTTCTACTAACCTACATCTTGCAGACCTAGTTTGCAAAGTATAACAGCCACGAATGTGATGTAGGCATACCTGTAAATGCCAATCACGTCTTATTATTGGCACGGTAATAAAAGACAAACTACATATCTAACAGTGTCTTACCAATGCATTTGACTCAAAGATCCATCGTCATAAGTAGCATCTGTTACGAACAGTTCATAAAAAGTAATCGCCTCAAAACTTTTTCGCCAAAAAACTCAATACAAACTTTCAAAACTTATTCAACAAATAAATCGGTGCCTGCTTACGATCAGTGTTTGTAGTAGGTATACATATTTAAAGAATTCGTTCGAAGCTCAATCGTCGTTAAGGCTGTTTTAAGCAAGTATATGGTACCATGAACGGCGCCCCATTTATCCTTAATATTAGCAACGCGTTTGGAAGTTCAAAAATTAATGAATTTTTTAATATTTTCGAACCTCAATAATGATTTTTGATAAGAATACTCTGCTGCTAACGTATGTATCGTTATGCCGGTTGCTCATAAGTTTTCATCGGCACCTCATTTCTTTAAAAATACGGCGCTTCGTGTACGATTTTTATAACCCATTATGTATTTATCTACATTGTTTTGAATTTTTATAAAATATTCATTGACCCAGGTTCGTGTGACTTTCCCGAACACGAGGAAGCCGTCGGCAGATACTACGAGTACCTGACGGAAGACAACCCGCTGAAGTTCGGAGTGAGCGGAGACGTCATGGAACAGTTCATAGAGACGGCGCGGCAGTATAACAAAAGCTTGAATATTGTAGACTGAGTGCAGTTACCCATATCGTATCACTAAGTATTTCGTTACATCTACACTGTTATAGAAACGCCAGTCGTTCTGAAACAGCCACTTTTATGCTAATAATGAGATAATAATAATAATAATAATGCTTTTTTATGCATTACAGCTGTAAGATCAGGTTTTTGTACGTATATTTTTGGGAACCTTAAGAAAATTCTTTGCTAATCTTGATTTTAATATTATTACGTAAAATATCGAAATAAAAAAGGCGCGTTTATTTGCGAACTTAATTAGGTTTATATAGAGATATATAAACTGGCACCTAGTAGCTGATTTAAAAATGTTTCTTGCATTTTTGTACAAATTCTTCATATTCGTTGTAATAATTGCAGTATACTATTTGCTTATTTTCTATTTAATATACATTTTGCAAGAAGATGATAATTCTGAAGACCTTATCCCCGGGTGGTTGGCAGCGCTGTAAATGTGAAATAGAAAGTGAGTGAATGAGTATATCCTGTGTTTCGTTAATGTTTAATATAATTAAATATTCGCACCAAGTGTTGGCGGCCCTCCGACCTCGTCTATTTATACCTTTACCTTATAAAAGGACTGTAGTTTTTGTGTTTAATTTGGTATAGTGAGTACCGCTTGTTGTGTGGATGCACTTCGTTGATAAAAAGCACCTCGCACTAAATATATCTGTAACAATATATTTTTAACATAGAACGCGTGTCAGGGTACCACAGACAAAACTCGTAATTTTGGGTTTCATTAGTAAACTGTAATTGAAGATAAACGAAATATAATTTAAGCAAAATTGTATTATTATCACTTTAATGAAATTTATAATCACTTTAATGAAATGTATAGCGTTATTTGTATAGTGTTGTTTGAAAGTAGCCAGTAGTAGCTTACACCTAGTTATGTTATTGGAATTGAGCAGATAGGTCGCCGTTGTGCAAGAGTACCTGATATTAAATTAAATGTTCCATATTTTTGTTTCATTTATGTTTCTTTGAAATAAATTTACCATCATTATATACACATGGTAACAGCGGTGTTGCGATTCGCTGAATCGCAAAGTTGGCGTATTTACATAACTAATTCGTTTATTCTCTTTTGTATTGTAGTCTAAATATGTAAGTTTAAATCAATTCAACACCGTATTAATATTACTACGGCCCATTGGCAACCTGCGAAGCGGTTAAATGTCACGAATCTGTGTTTGCCAATAGCATGTGCCAATGGACTGATTGGCGCGAACCCAAGTTTGATGTCAGTACGCCACTGGTCTAAAATGATCAAAATCGATAATTTCCCGCATTACAAGTCGGGTCTATCTTTAATCGGTTTGTTTCGGAAGTGATCGCTCGGTTACTTCTTGGATACGGTTCATCAAGTGTTAATCCGTTCGTACCCGTGTTTGTGTGTGTGTCTACAATTCTGTCTATCGACCACGCTGTGTGCTGTCGGTCCGACCTTAAATATCATTAACATTTTAAGTTTTAATTCGACCGGTTGGTAAGTTGTATATTTAATTTGAATTCTCGTGTAAGCTGATACTTATTAGGTAATATAATATTTATAATCTAATTAATTTTAAAAACGCGTTACATATAAATACTATCATTGAACATGTATTGATCACTCGATCACGTAGACGCAACTTAAACATAGCTTAAGGTTGAAACTGAGTATCGTCTGTCACTGCATCAATATTAAAAATGTGTTTCATACTTAGAACGCCACACTTTATTTCTTTGATTTTAAAAATAATCGAATATGCACCGCATACTGGAGTTTCTTACGCCACAGAAACACTGAAGCGCTGATGGTTTAATGAAAGATTGCTTGTGTGTGAACTTGACTTTAGAACTGTATTAAATATGAAGTTCGACTGCATACAGCTTTTATTGAGGTGAGACACATTTGAAGCTTCGCCGCGAGCTCCAAATATAATAACTGGGTCAGGAAGGTCGAGTTTGGCCGCTGTTATAAATACACGACACTTACACCTGGTACATGAATTGAATTCTTTTTTAGATTTAAAGGTCCCGGGTTCCGGTCCGCGGTCGAGCACCTAATGGCACTCGATGGTTCGTATAAGACGTAATAACGGTTTCTTATTGGATGAGGGAGAGTTGATAGAAAAACTTTTGTGAGCCCTATCATGCTTCGGCTTGCACGCGCGCATAATTCCTTCGGGCGATATAAGTTCCGACGTATGAGCCATTCTGCACTGGTGCAGCATGGAGAGGTACGCTCGACTGTGACCTGGGTCCTGCAGTGGGCAACTTATGCTGATATAATAATGTTTCAAGTTTTCAGATTTAACGAAGGGCACTGAGATATTAATGAGTACCGTATCTAAGAGAGTCAACGTGAAGTTGGCCAAGTTGTTCTACAAATATGCAGAAGAAATGAAAGAGAGGCAGTCAGAAATGCAGGAATCAGAGTCGATAGAAGAGGAGAAAGAAGAACAGGGCGAGGCATATCCGCCGCAGAATTTTTCTTGGTTCATTCCGAACAAAATAGCCGCGATGGGCTGGCCGCGCACTGTCGAAAATCTGAATTACCTCGCCGATGTCGGCGTGGATCATCTGATAACATTGTCGCCTGAAAAACTACCCCCGATTTTGGAATGCCAAAAAAAATTAAAATGGACAGAGTTACCCATCAAAGAATTTAGTGTTCCAACTCTGAAACAGATAATAAAATTTTTGGAGATCTGTGAAAGAGCTGAATTGAGAGGAGAGGTTTGTATTCCGAACATGTCGTAACACTCCGCGCCAATAACGTATAATTTATTATTTACTTATTGTCATCATGCATATAATCTATGTGTTACCGTTTCTCGTCTGTGACTGCATAAACCCCGTCAGGGCATTGCAATGTCGAGGAGAACAATTGTCATTAAAATTTAATTGACATTTACAATAATAATAGTACTATGCTATGGTGGTCCACAAAATACATAATATAAATTAGTAATAAATAATAAGAAAAATATTAACGTTATTACCTTAAAATTAAAAAAGTCGATGAAATCTTAATCATATGATCAATAAATGTCACATAATATTTATAGTCTAATATCGCATATAGCTGACAAACGAGCAGACGAGCCACCTGATGTTAAGTGGTCACCGTCGCCCATGGACATCAGCAAAACCAATGGTATCACTGATGCGTTGCCGGCCAGGAAATTAGAAGAAAGTAAAAAAGAAAGAAAGATTAGTGAAAACCGTAAAAAAATCCGATAAGCCGTTTCTGAGATCAGCGCGAACGCACAGACAGTCGGACACGAATTCCAACAACTATTGTCCTGGGTTCTGTCACGTTAATAAAGGCCCCTAATAATAGTTATTTTCGTAGATCCTTAATGTACAGAAAGCGATCAGTTACAATATTATTATATGCATAGATATTTATGCATATGAAGTAAGGTCCTGAGCCTTACGTGGTCGTATAGCATAGCCGTTTAAGTAAGAGCAACTTTATCAGGGGGTCTGAAGTCAATTGTATTTACTGTACGAGAATAAATAACTTAGTTTTCTAACGAATTTGCGTGTTTTAAAACGTACATGGATGTCAGAGAGGGTGTATATTAAGTCTAGTAGTGTCCTAAGGCTTTCAATAGGGTCAACGGTAGCAAATATTCTTGTACACTTTTGCTGGAGTACGAATAGTTTATGAACGAAATTACAGTTCGTTCGTTCCAGTGATGTTCAGGTTTTTCAGGGATTGTTTAGTTGTCGTTAGTTATTCTTTTACGGTCGTCCACGTCGTTCTAGTTATGTTACTAGATCGTTTTTACTGTATATAAATATGAAGCTTTTTTAGAAGCTTTTCGTATTGTTTGTAATGATAATAACCGTGCAGTATTCAGTTTTTCGATGGTGGAGTCGATAATTTCAGTAGTCGTTTATCTTATATACATGACACTTTCCAGCCGGGCATAGTAGTTTTTTTTTAATGTATTTTTGAAATACATTTATTTATTGTATTTTATATTTGATTATGGAATATTTTATTTAATTCTTTATTTGCGTTGACGTAGTCAATTAAATGGAACCCAATGTATTTCTAGTCGTTCGGATTTGATCTGTTATACTCGTATGTCGTTTCGGTCTGTCTCGTTGCTTACCCTCTTAGTTTCTTTCGCAATGTAAACATAACACCTTTACGGTCCGAAAACCGTATTGCATAACAGATAATTATATCATTCTCAAAATATAAAGGCAAGGGCCCGGACGATGCGGTTGGCATTGTATTAAGTTGGAATAATATAGTTTGTATCGGGATTGTCTTGTAATAATATAGTTTGTAACGGGGTTCAGTCGGCGAGTCGATAGGAGTCTAGGTACCGCGATAGAAACAGTTAAATTTATATCCCATACAATAAATAACTTACTATCGTTCTATCTTATTAAGCACACTGCCTTATCCAGCTCAGTTTAAACTGTAAGAAAAAACCCTCCGATGACGTCATTATTTTTTGTGCTACGATAGCAAATGAGAGTGAAGACTCGAATAATTATTATCGTCGAAAACCTTGACGTCAGCTTGAACTTTGGATATCAAACGTCATCCGATTAACATTTTTTTGGCAGGTGATCGGAGTTCACTGTCGGCAAGGGCGCGGCCGCACCGGCACGATGCTGGCCTGTTACCTGGTGCGATTCAAACACTTGGCCCCGGAGAGGGCCGTGCTCACCGTGCGATTGCAACGACCGGGTAATGTAATTGTGTGCATGTGGGAATTAAACTGTAACCCGAGGTGTCCGCCTAATGTTATCGCAGTGGACCGCGTCTATAGTTCAGGAGGCGATCGCTAGTCCGCCCCGAGCGTCGTAAGATCACTGAACGAGGGCATCTAGGAGGTGGTTGTCGGCAATCTTCGTTTTTATTCGGTTTTCGGGTTATACCATCACCTCGGAGTACACGTAGTAATGTGTCTATGTTATTACCGTCCCTAGACAAACATGTTTGCGTATACCCGTCAAGATGTGCCGAGGACTCGCTTTCGCCGTTTCTTCTCCTCGATGTTAAAGCACCTTTTCCAAACAATAGTAGAAGCAAAAAATGGCGTGTATAAGTGTATTTATAGAATACCGACATGATTTAATGATTTTGAATTTGAAGACAGAAAAAATAGGAGCAATTGTTACAGGCTATGAGATATTTATGAAATTTTAAGGTATTTACTGGACGACAGGAGCTGGGGTCCACTCGGACACCTCGCTTGTCACTCTACTGCCCGCGTGGAGAAACATGTCTATATTTGTTTCCAGTAGAACGCTTCAACTCGTTCCCGCTCGGGTGGTCGATCGCCGTCATTGCACGCGCATTGGCACGGGTTCGTAAGTACGATTTTAAAATCTTATGTCTGATTCTTCGTCGTCGTCAATGTCGACAGGTTCCTGTGAGACGTATGAGCAGGAGAAAATAGTGTGTCACTACCACGACTGTCTCCGCGGGACCGTCACGACGCCGGACTACCACATGGTGGACGACAAGCTTTATTTCGACCTGTCCATCAAACATATGTTCGACGACGACCGAGGCGAGGACGGCGGAGACGGCGGGGATGGCGGTGGCAAGCGACCGGAGACCCTGCAGCTCAAAAAGAAAAGGAGGAAGTCAAAAGCCATGGTCATCAATCACAAAATTTATTTTTGATAACATTTAGTGACTTAAAAATTATGCGTTATTATTGTTACATTATTTATGTTTTGTATATTTAGATGAAATAAACATATAAGTTATATTTTATTAAATAAGTCATTCACGTGTTATTTGCTCCTATACGGCAATACATTTAAGTAAGTCAATATAAAAGCATAGAATTTACTTAAATATGTTACTATACTGTAATACCAAGGAAAATATACAAATACATATATGCACGAAACTGTTTACTCTGAATTTTTCAAATTTCATATATTTATTTTGCATATAGTATAGATTTCATTCTTGATGGCTCGATGGCCAGATGAGCCAGCGTTCAATTCTCCGCAACCGTGTAACCTATACCACGACTTTAAATTACGGTTATAAAAATATTTGTTTCGGAATATTCCGATATTTCCAAAGTAGTTGAATTTCAAACTTGTGACCGTCTTCGTATCTCACAGCCGAGGAGACCCGCCCGCGCCCAAGGCCGGGGCACCAGCGTGACGCTGATAACGCGGGGGCCCCTCCTGACCCGTACCTGTATCGGCTGTCCCGCCGAGTGCACGACGACGTCGCGGATCTGGACGACTTCAGTGTAGTTGTTGCGGGTGACAGTGCCAAACTGTAGCAACTGATCATTTTCCATCAGACCCTGAAATGAAACAACATTTACATAATTTAAGATTTTATTTATTAAAAATCGAATGGAAGAGAAATGTAACGATTTAAAGTTATTTCAATTTAAAATGTTCCCAAAAAATATTTAGCCAACCCATCTGTCAATATTTATCACATACATGTACATATATTATGTTAGCCGTTAACTGCAAACACATTAAAATTATTATTTAAATTCGTTCATAAACTGCTGCTTGGTTTAGTTGTAAACTATTGTCAAACATCAAGTTTGATACAATGTACTACACTTAATAATAAGAATTTATTATATCCTTTATACAACTTTATCATAATACTAGCAAACGGCCCTCGCTTCACTTCAGAATAACTACATCTTACGCTTTCAAATCTCACCTGCATTGTTGTAGAACTGGGTTCTTGTTGTTCTATTAATTGCAAATTACAATATCATTCCATAATATAATAATAGTTTTTCTTATATATTCTTCATGTACAGAATGTGATAGATAGATAATTTTATATCAATGTCCATAGCCATTGCATTGCATTGATTTATGATATAGCTTTTATTTGTTAATTATTACAACCTATGTTATTCGATCAAGTATGACTTTTAAATAAATAATTTATATTTTTAAACATATCAGTGGAACAAACATTCATACTTACAGCCAAATAAGCCGGCGAACCCACATGGACAAAGCCTACTTCAGCAAAACATTGATTATCATCATTCGACACACCGTTCTCCATGTGGCTTCCGAAACCATTGCTATATGCAGCCGCTGAGCTCTGTACTCCGTTGGAGACATTTTGGCTATGTGAAGCACTAGGGTCATAAACCTCCCACAGTCCACGTTCAATCCTCTTCATAATTTCCTTCATATCATTTTTTAGGCCTATCAGACAACAATAAATCGTTATGAAATCAATTCACACATAACACATGCATATAATTTTTTCCCTCTTCTACTGGTTCAATAATGCTGCTCCGACTTGAACAACAATTGGCAGGAGTTAGTCGCAATAAAAACATTCGCTAATATTATTGTATTATATTTATAGTCTGATTCATAACAAGATGTCCATCATTATGTTAGTTATTTTATTAAATAACTAAGTAAAAATTTACATTTTGAGACGTAAGTCTAAAAGACTGAGGTGTAAGGATGCGAGAGCCCGCCACGACAATACTCCCAAGGAAATCTAATCATGAAGTAAGCTCAATAGAAACTGGCTACCGATGACGATGCGAACCATGTGGGGACCGGGAATGATAGTATGACGACAGATAGAAGGAAATGCTTAGGAAGCAACGTAACACAATCCTCAGGTAAAATCTCTATACGTAACAATCACAGATTAGGCACCTGGAACGTTAGATGATTGTTAGGCGACGAAAAATTAACTGCTGTGGAGAGTGAAATAAACAAATTTGACATTTCATACTCGGCGTTTGCCAGACGTACATGGGAGGCCAAGAGCACTTCAAGACCGTGTCTGGGAACAGTATGTATTTTTCTGGTCCAGAGGACGAAAGCAGGAATGATCACTTTGAAGACTTTCCTTGGTGCAGAATGTGGATCCAAACCTCCAAACAACAAAAAAGACCGCATCTCTAAAACCAAGGCAACTGGACCCGCTAATTCGTCCGTTGTTTAGATAAGTTGTCGAAACAAAACTAAAACTAGGAGTACAGTGCCATGGGAATCCCTACGAACAATGCGACAGTCTTAAAATTACAATATTTGACAGTTTGGAAAAACATTGACCAAAGCACACAGAAGTTAAGACCAAAATCTGGTTCTCTGATGGAACCTGGGAGCTGGGGTTGAACAAAACAGATCTCAAACATAAGGGGCTTCAGGATGACGAAATTATGAAAGAATACTCCACATTTTCTAAACACATAAAAAGGAGTAGTTCTAAAGACAGGAACAATTTTATTTTAAACTTATATTGTGAAGTGGAATTGCACACTCTCAAACTACAACCAGCTGACCTCTTCAAAAAAGTCTGTCTCATTACTAAACAATTCAAGCCCAAGCCATGGCTAATATATGACCTGGACAACATAGCTGACAGATGCCGTGAATATAGTGAAGATTTGTATAGGGATCACGACTCACAGTCTGAGACATCAAGAGGTGCCACTTACAGAAGTTTACTTAGTCCATGAAACCCTGATTCTTCTATCCGAAATTACGTCTACATTAACTGCTCTTAAAAACAGAAATGCTCCAAGCCCTGATTAAATAACTGTGGAAATTCTTAAGGCCCTTGTTGACGCTAGTATCGACATATTGCACAAGTCTGTAATACAACTATTGCATAAAATCCTACCATTGCTAAAAAATGTGACAACAACCGCACACTGGCCCTAATCTCCCATGCCAACAAAATTTCGCTTCAAATTATAAACAATCGCATTCGATACAAGTATTACCTGGATTGGCAGATCCCACAGAAGTAAGCAGGATTCGTGAAAGGGAAAGAAACATGTGAATGAATACTCATCAATCATCAAGAGAGAATCATCACATGATTGAGTTCTATTCCCCTAGCATTAGGGAAACAACGCAAAATTGAGTAATCTTGTTTAAATTGTAATCCCATCAACTGTGATAAAAGTTCAGTCAATTGAAATTTTGATGAAACACAATATAATTCAATAAAAATATAGCTGACAAGATGGCTGTAGAGAAAAGTATCACCATTCTGCAGCTGCCCCCTTACCATTGTGAACTAAATATAATAGGGCTATTGTAGGCTCAGGTAAAAAAATGTTGCAAGAAATAATCAACATTCAATGTGAAAGGTTTTGTAAGCCTGCAATTACAATGATATTTCTTTATTTTCATTTTGGACACCTAATTATGAACCAGACTATATTGTCCCATTCAGTGATATCACTTTCTAGTTACAGAACTGCTGAAATCTATTTAATCAGAAATTGAATATGTATATTTAAGGACATATTTACCATGTCAAATTCAAATTCAAAATCATGTAAGCATTAAACTATGAAAAACTGAGGAAGTTCTTCATACAATAATATTATTATATTAATTGAGGGATAACACATGCTTGCATAATCATTCTTACACACACTCACTCATGCATGCACACTCAATCATATACACACATCCACATATACACACTCACATATACCTAATAAACTGTATATATGTATTCTTGCAACTTTAAATACTGTACTTACATTAAAATAAATATAGAAATAGGTAGATACATAGGTTTATATTTGTAACACAGGATATGTATATAGATTAGAATAGATGTGGAAGAGTGAGTACTTCTGGCTCAAGTATATTTCAATACTTAAAAGAAGTAAGTACTCTACACTTATAAGTTTAACCTGTTAACTTTTTTATGAATAAAGTTATCATTATTATTATGTAATCATATAGGTATTCTGTAAATACACTTATGAATGTTGTTGTTGCTTCTACTACCATTTTGAAAAGGTGCTACAACAATGAGGAGGAGAAATGGCGAAAGAAACTCATAAACAACACATGGCAATTACAAAAATTTAAACCTGTGCAGAACTGGTTTAGACACTATAATTTCCAGGCATCCTTGTCATTATCATCTATACTATAATATCCTCTGCCTATAAGTTGTGTTTTAATGCGTTGCTTAAAAGTTCCAATGGGCAACTCGTGTATCAATTTAAGAATCTTATTGTAAAAACGTCATTTTGAGGTCTGCATTATTAAATCTTATAACAACTTTCATAAAATATTGCTGTATATTTTTAAATAAATATACTAAGAAGCAGAAGAAAATTCATTTCTATAAACTTTTAAAACAAAGCCTGGATATTTTTGATTTGAAAATGATCGTGTAGCTGAGCTACTTCTAACTAGCTAATTTTGCCTGTCAAATGATTTTACACAGTCATGATGATGTTACACTGCGCTACACACTTTATTACACATTTAAAGTTTCAAAGGTTTGCTTAGTCATACACATTTTTTCAATAAGTTTGTTTAGACTTACATATAATTCGATGTCTTGCATGTCTCACTTTGTATACGTCTATATCATTCCGAGGATACCCCTCAGCGTCCACTAGGCGATCATCCATACCCACGTTATTGGCTTGCAGAATAGCATTTTGTTCTCTCAGTTCGTTCTCTATTTTATCCTTTTCCTCCATCAATTTTAAAACTGCATCTCTCCGTGGTCCATCCATGTTGCAACCGACCATATCGCAATCTTATTTCTAGTAAGTAAGTTTGTTAACTCATATAATTTTGTTTGTTATGAATATCGTTTATAATTTTATAATCGTTTAGAACGTATTTTTATATTATAACTTTTATTCTCAACTGGCATTTGTTTGACACATGAAGTAGCGGTAAAATGACAATTCTTAGTATAGCATATATAATTAGTTATATTGAACAGATAATTATATTAAAAACGGCTAAGTCATGTAATTTTTATGCCCAATTAAGGACGTACGAACAGACAAAACATGTGATGGTAAATGCTCACCGCCACTGATTGATATCAGAAATTGAATCGTTAATTATTGGTTTTCTTACATTGCAAACAGGGATGTTATGGAGCTCCGTAATCGTAACCGAAACGATCGGATATCCAAAATAAAAATAAATTCGAAACCGAAACCAAATTCGATATAAACGTTTCGAATCATTTCGGATAGTCTCAACGAAACATCCTATAACAGGTTTTGCTGATACACTATTCGTAACCGAAGCCGGTAAAATATTATTCATATATCCATATCTATACAGCCAGTTTCAACCAACATGTCATTTGTTTTTGCTACGCAAGGTGGACTATTAGTAGAGAATATTGAGTTGGACCTAAAAATATTAAATCGATGTACATTTAAGATCCATCGGAAATAGTTTATTCCAAGTCATTTCAATCATTTGTTGTAAAATTAAATGACATACAAATATTTCTAGCTCCAAAGGCTGAGGGTCGATTTTTCAGTTTAGTACACATTTTTCTTTTATAATATTGGTTTTGTATAATAAGAAAAGACTGATCATATTACGTACCTATAGTTCTATAAATATATAATTAAAGGTTGTGATTAAAAATAAAACTAGAAATATAATTGTTGTTACTTTTATTTGGAAATCATGATGAGATTTTAAAACGGTAGGTCTTCTGGATCATTATTTTATACAAAAAATATTGCAAGCTTTTAGTAAATTTGCTTTGATTTTACATTTAACAAATACAACAATGATTTAAATAAAAATGACCAGATTAATAGTTTTATAATATTTCTAATAATAATAAAGGCTTATTCGTAAAGTCAGATTTATAATAAAAATTAACAAGTAAATATGAATGTTGGTTAACGTTTTTAATGAAGGTAGGTTACATTTTAAAGCGTTCATTTATTAAATATATCAAAAGTATTCTTAGCTTTTATTAAGTAAATGTCTTTTGTGGCGACAAAGTGTACTTTAGTTATTTCACTTAAAAATAGTCCGCGTGGAATTTCTTTACATGAACATATTTATCAATCAATCAAACAAATCAATATCCCAAGAATCTGGCGACATTCCGGAATATTAGATTCATCAGCCAAATGTCATCCTTCTACTGTATATCACAATTATAGATAGAATTGTGCAAATATCAACATATAAATAAATGACATACATAATGTATACATTCAATACGAATCAAAGTAGACATCGAAAAGAAACAAAACTGTATTCAACGAACACAACGCGAATAAGAATTAAATAAGAAACATGATTGCGCATTACAAAAAAAAGTATTCATAAATAAAATTATTATCACCTCAAATGATTATCGGCAACAACCTTTCTCAAGTCGGGCAACACACGCAGTCTGGCGTCACTGCATACGAGAATAACTTGAAAAGTGGTAACCGAGAATCGCCTACAAGATAATATTTCGTAACATAATGGTCCCTAAAGAAAAAATATAAAATGATTACAAAATCACACTTCCGTTCGATCTCAACGTGGAGACAATTATACGTATTTAACATACACTAACAATTATGGCAACGTTGACAATAAATAAGTGGAATATTCACAATGCAGACGTCACAGCGGTCGGGTCGAGCGACGCGGCCGGTTGTGAGTGAATACTGACAGCACGAAATAATACAATACAACAATCCAACGAGCACTTCGCTTCGCGTTGTAGAAAAAATAAGTATACAAGGCAACGAGTGCAGACTTTGTGTTTCCTACTATATAATCTATTGTTATCACTAACTAAAAAGCCACATTCGCAAACATGTTTTCTATACAAGCTTGGCTTAAATCGCGAATATGTTAATTTGATGTTAGTCATTACTGTTATTATATTATATCGGCACTCGAACTTGCACGCACGTCAGAAGCCTTGAGGCTTTCCCGGATGTTCGAACGTACCGTGTGACGGGATGTTACTTTGAGCCTAAACATGTCGATGCAACAGCAAATAAGTGACATACGTATCCACCGAATCCTGCGGGGCCGCTTAAGTTTCAACGAGTATTTCCCGCCTGCAAATCGGTCATATGGAAGCTATAATTTTTATATTTTGGTACCAGGATGACCGACTTCATGAAGGGAGTACGATGATCGTTCTGTTCGTCTAGAGTCGAAAAGGTTCGCGTTTCTCCGTATTGCGAGAAGAGGCTGGAGTTCCGCGTCGCGACGCCGGCGCGGAGGGCGCTCCGCCGTCGGACGCGTCGGACGGTTTACGCAACAACTTGGTCGCGGCCGTCTGTTGCCCGGCCCGCACCGGCGTCGTACTGCCCGACGGCGTTCTTTGCCTGTGAACGACGACACTGTCGATTAATATTCAACCCTTCGGAGTTATGTTTCATGCACATCGAGCTACCGACTATACTAAATTCAACTTAATTCTAATAGACGAGACAGCGGCTACATAGATTTATTGGCAATACATAACTCCAAACTTAATAAATAACTAGTAGTAGATTACCTAGAGATACTACTGTTAGTATGGTGCTCCTTAGGTACTGGTATGCGACTTCTTCCGGGCGTTTGTCCCTCGGTGGAGGCAAACGACCCACTCCTATGATAATGTTAGCGAGCATAAAGACATAAGATTAGTTACGACAGAAAATAATAGAAAAAGAGTTAGAAACTGTCACTGCACATGCTTCTGCGCTTTAATTAATATTCAATAAGAGTAAGTTAATGATAGTGATTTAACTGTATATGAAAGTCAAAAGTAAATAAATACAATTAAATTAATTCAATCTGGTCTTTTGACTTACATATTGATATTATTAACCATACTTCTCTAAAATTGTTCTATTGATGTTGAATGTTAAAAAGGCTGTGTGCATAGGAGAGTGACATTTATAAACTAACAGTGCATGTGCATTAACAAGAAAAAAGACAATAAATAAATCTTATATTCTATCACAACAAGATAAATCAACATTACAGGCTGCAATATGAAATGCACAAAACCACACCAAGCAAATAAAAGCAGCCCTGTATCAATATTATACTTTAAGTAGTTCAATAACTAAATAAAACTTCAGTTATGTACCAGCACGACAACGAAGATGATGATTTACGTGAGCGCAAAATAACCTGACAATGAGAGGCTACACAATGGGATAAATTTTGTCCATGATTTCTTAGATGATGCATCAGCTCACGATCAAAATGCTTAAACTTTATTTTGTTAGTATGACATATTACTTATACATAAATATAGGTTTAAATAATTATGAATAGTGAATGTCTCAGTATATAACTTGAAAAGCGGGTGTGTCGATGGGCGGTCGAATATGGTGAGTGTCGCGGACATAAGATTTTTTACAACTGAATGATGCTGCGGAGATGACCACAAAAAAGAAACAAAATTCCAACGAACATCAATCAAAATAATCGGGCAAAAATCAAAGCATTCTAATAGCTCGTAGAAGCTTGTACCCTTTGATGTCCCGCTGAGTCGGTTTGGATGCTTCCCCGCTCGACTCGCTTATATTACTTTCATATTCATTGTCACTTGTCATTCCCGATATGCTGAGGAGCGAAGAGTCATCTTCTGGACTTCTCTGGTCCGATTTGGGATCTAGGGAAGTGGGACTGGGTTCTTGAGACGTCTCCCTCGACTGAGATTTTCGAGATTTCTGTCCGCGTCTTTCTAGCGATGGCGTTCTTTGAGATCGATTGCCGACATAAATGGGTATCTTTGTGGTTCCACGAGTTTGGAATGCTGGATGAGTATGTGATAAGGATTTGGGACGTTCAGAGGCCATCGAGGACGGCTGGGAATGTGTAGAGCTGTTTTGTATCCATTTTCGTAATTGAAGCATGCGAAAGAAAAAAATTACTTTATTATCGTCCTATACCACCATTATGTATCACAGTACGTTAATATATCAACAAAAACTTAAGTTACTGTCGTTGTCTTTAGAGTATCCAAACCTCACCATGTCGTATTTTTTCATGCCATTCACTTCGACATTCCGAAAATGTAATAATGATTAAGACTTCAAAGAGATGAATACCACCACCAGTTTCAATACTTAGAGTAGATTCAAGGCAGACTCCTTAAACTAGCTCAACAACCAAACGGTGCCCCCAAACTCGCCGCAATGCGTTGACTTCACACTTGACTACATAGTCACCCACTAAAGCCCAGTGACGTGCTTTTTGATACGTTTAGCTATGATTCGCTCGCAACTTGTTCCCAATAGAAACGAATACTTTACGTTTGTTTTAGGTTCATTATTTTATTTATTTAAACTTTTACAGTAAAGCTACAGGGCGGACTCAATGGTAACAGCATCGTCCGCCAGTCGACTTTCGGAAATTCAAAAAAAAATTCAAAAATCAATTGTGTAATTGAAACAATTAAAACACGTTACAGGTTGCGAACGACGTCACCCCAATCGCAAACAACACACGAGCATACTCAGTCGCAATCGGTGTACCTCACGAGCGCCGGCGCCTGGGACAGTGTCGGTATGCTGGACGTGCGGTGCATCCCTCCACTGGGATACCTGCCCGCGTGTCGGTGACCCAATTGTAACACATTACGATACATCGATATAATTTTATTCGAGGCACTTAAAAATAGGTAACATTCATGTTCCGTGCCTACAGTTAATACTTAGAATTAGCTGATAGAGTACGTAAACAAGATCTCGAAATTTATATCACGTTTTTAGTGAAAGGGAAGTGATATATGAACAATCCTAATTATCTCTTCGTTACTTAAAATTTCAACAGATCACTTAATAAATAATTAAAACAATATCATAAGTATATCGTAACGTACCTTCCGCTTGCCGGCGTTAGAAAGCCGGTGGGCGTGCGCGGTCGCGATCCACCGTTGGGTGTCGTCACGCCGAGCTTGCTGGCCGTGGCCGCCGCGCGAGCGATCGACGCACGTGTGTTGGTCACTTTGCGCATTGGAATTCTTGATGGCGTCGACACGTCATCTGTCAAAAATTAATGACAATTGTTATTGAGGTAAATACAGCACTGAGAGATTATGTAATGAATAAAAAGTTACAGTACCTGTACTGTCTAAAGACAGATTCGACCCATGCCTCGATGGTGGCTTGGATCCTGCTCTCGATCCTGGTCTAGAACCTGGTCGAGACCCTCCTGGCGTCAGAGTTGACCTGTCAAACAAATGTTTATGTTGATAGAATAACGACTAAATAAGATTATTTGGATTATATTAAAATTTTCAATCTACACGTATTAGTAAAAAAAATCATGCAACATTTTAAAGTTACACATGCTATAAAATAAAATTATAACCTCGGTACGCTAGGTTTCCTGTATCTGGATCCGAGCCCGCTAGCGGCTTCGTTATCGCTCAGAGAGTCAGGAGTGCCCGCACTAATCGACGACCTCGACGCCCGCCCAGCGGCGCCGCCGGCGGACATGGGCACCGAGCGAGCCGTTCTCTCTCTTACCTACAATCATGATCATAAAGTTAAACTGAAGTCAAATTACGTTACGTGACAGCAAAAATCATTCACATTATTAGTAATCGCACTCAAAAAATAAACTGTCTGTAAAACAAGTAGGTGTAAAATGTATATCTTATAAAAACAACGATTTATGTTGTGTAAATTTTACATCACCCAAAGGTTATGCATGTTTATGTGCATGCTAATGACACGATAGACGAGAGCTATGACAAAGTACAATATATCTAACACACTGATAATAAACTCATAATGAAGACTAAATAAATAAATAAATAAATACCAATAACGCTATCAAACTGATTCAAAACAAAAGGTGCATATCAAACGGAACACTTTTCACATTGCCTATGTAGCATTACCCAGTGATATCCTGGAGATGGCTGGTATCCGTGATGGTGAGTATAGTGGTGGGCGCCTGGCGTCGTCGAGCCTTGCGATCTTGAGTGGCCGTAAATGAAAGCTTGCTTAGTTCCATGTGTAGAACCCACATGTAGCGGGTAGGAACACGGGAGCTCTTCCCGCTGTCTTAGAGCCTCAAATATTGGCCTCAGCTGCTCCATAAACTCCTCAGCTAGATGCATCAATACAAAAACCGGGACTATCATTAAGGGAATGGACAAAATTCGTTATAAACACGAAACTTTTTCATAGTGCCAATCTCTTTGTCCGGAAAGGGTACGTTTCGACTTTACGAGACGACGTTACTAACTTGTCCATACGCCTACTCGACGAATGTGTGATACGATAAAACTCAGGTTTGATGGGATCTAGCGGGAGGGGTAAACGAGATACATTACCATAGCATCCAATGCGCTGACGTGCCACCTCTCCAATGCAGTGGATCCAATGAGTATAGATACACTAACAAATAACACCGATCACTACACGAGCTGGTGTTTCGATGCATAGCTTTGAGCACACTAATGCAATACGACCAAACGCTACGAGCTTAACACATGCTGCACTCACGACGATGCCTCTTGCAAATGGATCAAGCGATCCATGTACAAAATGCAACAAAAGCGAAAAGAAAAAACAAAAACCCAAACCGTTGCTCCCTCTATCAACTACTGTGCGCTTTTTGTGGTATGTGTGAAAATAACTTCTGACCTGTAGAGAGAAGTTTGTATTGTAGAAGTGTATTAACAGCTTTAGCTACTTACCTTCGTTATAGGTCCAGTGGACGGAGGCGTATTTGTGTTAGAGCGGGGCGTACGCGGTCTGAACGCAGCCATGCTCTGGGACACTCCATCGGCCAGTATGAATTGTTCTCGTAGTTCGATGTTCGTGCGTCCCTTGGCTGCATGCGGGCGGCGTCCGGTGCAGGATCATAATCGGGAGAGGATAAGGATGGGTAAAAAGAAAACCGATCGGTAACAGGACAGTAGAAAAAAAAACACCAAAAAGTGTTAAAAAATCAGGATACGTGCATAGGTAGTGAGGGAAAAAAAATAACAAACATAATGAGAACATATCAAACATAAAACAACAGACATTAAAAATAATGGGGAATGTTGAGAAATGTGCAGACAGGAATAGGAGTAGTAAAAAACGATTAGTTTGTTCTCTCACCAAAATCTTGAAATCAAGAGCAAGGTTTACTGTTATGCCAACATGTAATATTATTTTACGATAAGATTATTAAATTATTTGTTCAACAAGACAAGTATTCCTTTCAGAGATTCATATAATATATTTAAAACTTTTTTATTTTTATTACATTTAAATAATCAACGTGGTAAACTTATTGCACTTGATTCATAAACATTAGTACCCTACATAATAAAATAAAAATATATGCAAAATAAACACCATAATCCCATTAGCATGCCATGATTAAGACAAAATATAAAGCAAATTAGTCAAAGTAAGACAAAAATATCATTTTGTCTTTTAATCATAACTGCATTAAATTCATTATGTTTTAACTACGATTTTATTAAAAGCTTAACTACAATATCAAAAAGTACAACTACTGCTATATGTAGCAACATAATACCCAAAAAGCAATATTCCGAACTTAAACACTAAGCCACACCAACAAACATCACCTAATATGGAACCACTTTTCATTAAAAAAAGCTAAAAATAATTCAAAAAAGATCTTGAAAAAAGGCTCCTAGGCGGCAATTTACAATCTCATACCAAGGGGGCAACAAGCTTCATGCTGCTCCGGCTTATTCGGGTCAGGCAGCGGTAGCACTAATGATACTACTTATGTCAAGGTATCATTGGGATTAACGCAATAAAAAATAATATAAAAATAAAGGATAAGGGATGAATGGATTGGGTGAAGCAAATATGAATTAGTAAAATTAGTAGCAACATCGATTATTGTGGACATAACGATGCTTATTTTAGCAAAACCTACAGTTTGTTGATCCTAGCATTAAATGTTTTTCCTGATACCGAATAATCAAAACGACCTGATAACAATTATAGCAAATATTGTAAATCATTTAATGATCATAATAAATTAATCGAAACTCGCAAAATTGATTTACTAAGTAATCGCTAAATAACGAAATAATAACGTTAAAAAATGGAACGATACCGGTTAACAATCGCTGCTGGCAACACTGTTACTGCGCATGTCAAGTTTATCTGTCCCGGTTTGAGTTAAGAAAACATTTGCGTCGCGTCGCTTCTTTCAATAAATCCATACTAGTTTACCGACGAAAGTTGTTTGTATCAACGAACAAAAGCATACAATGGACGCGATTTAATGGTAGTATTTCGTGTGATTTATCTTTGTGATTCGATACGATCATTAACAATGACCGGAACAATTATAGAAAACCTCAGCGGCCGAAAACTCACAGTTTTAGTAACCCTGCTTCTAATATGTCAACTAACATGTTTTCTAATCGGAGGGCTAGTTGCACCCACTCCTGCATACGCACAAAATATACTCGCTACCGTGTGTAAGGACACAACTACGCTGAAAAACGATACGAGTAAATGGTTCTACAACCGAGGCAAGGGAGCTTGCAAGACGGCCGATCTCGGCTACGTGTTTCAACATTTAACCGAAGCGGATGTTGTTTTCGCGTTTCAAATGCCGGTTCCTCGTGAAAGTAAAATACTTGACTACTCGCGTTGGCAACAAAATTTAATCGGAGTGCTACAGTTAGACATCAAATATCACTCTCAGATGGAAGTGAAACCACGTAGTGTCGTAACTATAGACGCGCGCCTAGCTTACAAGAACAAAGGAGATCCGGACGACGGATGGAAGCTGTACACCCGATCGGTGGAAACGCGGCATTTAGACTGCGATATTGATATTAAAACGGAAGAATACTTGTACAACTGTTCTGCGATACCATTGTTCGAACTAGGTTCACTTCACCACGACTTCTATTTATTAAACGTAAGATTACCAGTGGACACGCCCGAAATGAATACCGACATCGGCCACGTCCAAGACATGTGGCTCACGGTAATAAACCAAAATGGTGGTTTTACAAAAGTCTGGCTGTCATTAAAGACAGTTTTCTTCCCATGCATCATCGCTATACTTGTATGGTTTTGGAGACGCATCCACATGTTGCAGCGGAAGCCAGTCTTATTAGAGAAGATGCTACTGGGTCTTGGGATTTCTCTGTGCTTTCTAAACATGCCCATAGAGTACCTGACATTACATTTTGACCTACCGTTCATGTTACTTCTCGGGGACATAAGGCAGGGGGTTTTCTATGCTATGTTATTCTCGTTTTGGCTAGTATTCGCCGGGGAACATATGTTGATTCAAGAAACATCTGCTCATAGCTCTTTGAAGCAATACTGGAGACATTTGAGTGCCGTTGCAATGGGTTGTATATCTTTATTTATTTTTGACATGTGCGAGAGAGGTGTACAGCTACGCAACCCATTTTATTCAATTTGGGTCACAGATATTGGCACTAATCTTGCATTAACATTCATCATACTGGCAGGGATTTCTACTGGAATGTACTTCCTTTTTCTATGCTACATGGTATACCAGGTTTTCATAAATATATCTCACAAACGTCAGTCTCTGCCTACTATGTGCTCTGTGAGACGTTTACATTATGAAGGGATAATATATCGTTTTCAATTTCTCATGCTCGCTACACTGCTGTGTGCTGCTCTCACCGTGATTGGTTTTATATTGGGTCAGGTGGCAGAAGGACAATGGAAATGGGATGAAAACATTGAGCTGGAGTACACATCTGCATTCTTCACTGGTGTTTATGGAATGTGGAACATATACATTTTTGCACTTCTAGTTCTCTATGCTCCAAGTCACAAACGCTGGCCCATCAACGAGAACACATCTGATACACAGAACCTGAGTGAGGAAATTGAATTCCACCGTTTGCCTAACGAAGGAGCCGGAAGCGAAATTTCATCTTTAACCTCGTTCATACGAAAAACAACTGTGGATTAATTACAAAGACTAAATAATTTTTTCACTCGTATTTATCTTTTAACTTGCTTCTAGAGCCAGCTTTACATGTTTAAGCAAACACAGTATTAGTCATGGAAACCTTGTACTTGATTATTTAGTGTAAGAAGGAAGTGTATTCCATATTTAGAATTCTTTATCTTGTAGCTGTCTATGTAAAACATTTGTGGGTGAGGTAGCATCATTGATATGTTTTATTCACTCGTGAGCCCGTCGTTTGTCTGATATTTTGTACGAACAATTTAATAGAAGGCACTTCTACCAAAAAACATGTATATCGTCCATGAATCACAAACTCGTTTTAAAACCGGTAGAGTGACCTTGGTATTATCCATTTTACATGTATTTAAAATTGCACTTCCAAAACCATGTAGAGGTTTAGATGCATTTTGAATATAATGTTTGTAATACCGTTAGTAATTCATTAGATTCGGTTTCAATTTAATCTCTGTGATGTTATTTTCAGTGGTGCATTTATTGTTTACCGACAGTATTCTAGAGTTAGATGAGGTGTTGCGAGGTGTAACCTATTTTCCTTTATTTATTCGTACCCTAAGTTAAGCCTAATAACTCTTTGTAATAGGAACGCGGTTAGAATAACGCATTTTGTATCATTAATAGTTATTAATAAAGTTTCTTAAACATATCTGTTATTTTGTTATTTACTGACCTTTTCGCAAAACAATAAAGTTAAATATAATACTGAATTTTCCCGTATATACCAGTTAATTGGACATACATTATATAGACCCTTGTTATGTGGTTAACACATGGACAGTACCATACAAGTTTTATACCGAACCTTTTCGATTGACACTTTGAATATGACACTCTAAAATAATAAATGAACAATAAATCAAATCAGACACGAAAACTTTTGCTACAACCTTATGTATGGTGTATACAAAGGTCGGAGGAAAAGTACACAGCACGGTTACCTTTTGTCGTTAATATGTTTGATTGATTTATTTCTGAAATTAGAAAATATATCAGAAAGGTAACCGAACTTCAAAATATTAAAACAAGGAATATTGCAATGTGAATTTAAATATTTAATGAATTTAATAAAAATATACCAAAAATACAATAGTGTTTTAAGGAGTGACTTGTTTGCCTCTAAATTAAAATAATTCACATAACAGTATTTAATACCTTATATCTAAATATGTGTGGGCCATAATTCGTGTATTACGATAATGCTGTCTCGGAATAGGCAGTGTGGTGAAATTATGTTGTTGCACTGTCTTCGTGGGGATGTAGATCGTATCGTCGCCGCGGCGCTGGTGCCACCTCTCATTGCAGGTTGACACTCGTATAGAGATTGTAGTTTTCACTTCGGAGTACCGTCAATTATATTAGCACCAAAAATAAAAATATCGAGTTCGATAAATATGTTGTGTTGTCGTGTGGCCCCAAAGCACAGTCCACGCTAATATTTGACGGCGGTCATTAAATTAGGTGGCACAAAGTGCTTCATTGTGACGTCGGTTTTCAGCTTATCCTATAATAATCACGTTAGTAAATGTAAAATATATGTTCAGTAAAATGTAAATAACATTTCGGACGATACATTCAACACAACTTTGCACGACGTCATGACACCCAAATAATAGCGTGAACTGCAGCCGTTCATCGATCAATTCGGCGTTCCTGAGCTCGTGATGTTTCCAACTCGGTGGGATATAATTATTTAACTTTCACAACTGCTACAAAACCATTTAGAATGCAATCGTTAACTGTTTTCAATCAATCTTAACACTTCAATAATTGAATAAAAATAATGTCGGACGCAGGACGAGCTGTAGACGCACCACATTCTGCCCGCACCGTCCAACGGGTGACTTTGAAAAAAGGACATTACACCTCAAGTACTAGACACCGAAATAATATATTCCGCGCCGTACACCACTGCGATACCGTCACAGAAACAATGGATCATGTTTATATTAGATGCCATCGAGCTGCGTACGATTTTATTAATTATTCGATGTCTAGTTCGAATAACAGAACTGATGTAGGAAGTTTTGCCATCCGCAATTCGGTAAACATTTCAATCGAACGATTGTGACAACCATAAAAGTTACCTAACATATATTTCAATGGTTTTTAACTGAAACTTTAACCGATCATAGGAAATCTTAAAGTCACAAGGATTTGTGACACAATTACACAAGCGATTACACGGAACCGCGCAGTTGTCGGATGGTTTTTAGCTTCGCGCTGACCATCTCGTCACCATTAAACGTTTCGAGCGACACGGCACCTCCGCCGTGACGCCTGCCACAATAGTACGTACACACCCAACCGTTTCGGCTACGGGTAGGTGCGCGTGTGAATCCGATGGCAAAGCTTTCGTACGAGACCCGCGGCGGTCTCCGCGGTCCCCGACCTCTGCGTCACACCGGGGGATGTCGTAACTAGGCGGCACGTACCTCGGCAGGGGTCGTTCTTCACGAGGAACTCGTCGAGCGCCACCCAGCCGCCGCCCACGCGCACCATCACCGTGGAGCGCAGGATGCGCACCAGCCGCAGTTTCTGCGAGTCTCCGAACTGTTGACGAGACGTCAGTTACACTATACGCGGCCGCACGAGACCGGTACGCGACACGGACGTGTATCCAAAGCCCGAACAAGAACCTACATACGTATCTAATAATGGATATTTATATTGTTCACTGGCAACATCGAACATCATCAGTTACTAATTTTTACCGTCAAAATTCAGAATCAAGTGCTGAGACATTGCGTAAGTTCCTTATTAACTATCATATGTCAGTGCATGACTACAATCCCACCGGATGATATCTGTCGACGTCGAGTTCAAGTCGTGTACGACTGTCTGCAGTTTATCTCGGATGTAGGTATATACACCTCGCGGCTGAAGTTAGTTCTACATGATAGTGAGAAAGTCTTGCATTTCCACACGTAAATAAAAATATGTCGTTTGACTGGTTTTTGAACCCCCAATCATTAATGAACGTAGCGTGTCGCCACGTACCACGCCACCGACTATGTTATGTACGAGCATGTTGCAGCGGTACTGACCCGGTACTTCCCCTCGCCGACCTGGAACACCCGGAACTTCTGCCGGCAGGTGCACAGCATCACGAGCCGCTTCACCTCGTCGTGGATCTTGTCGGCGTCCGTGGGCGGCCCGCGCCGCTCCACCTGCACACGACGGACCACACCGTTCATCTCTAGATACCTACCTACTGTTGCTCACTGGGGCGCCGTGTGTCCTAGGTTGCTTCGAAAGATTTTAGAAGTTACGGTTCGAGACGGGGGCGAGTCGAGCGATTTCAGCTCCGAGCACCCGTCACCGACGTCGACTCGACCCGCGGTCCATTCTTATGAAGTTTATGTAAGCGTCCAAGGTGTTTACGGACGAATATGACAACGGACCTGGTTTCGAAGTGATGCCAGGAAGGTTCTAAAAATGCTCCCGGCTAAACGGAGATACGAACATCTACATTCTAAACAACCGACTCCCGATGACTTTGTCAAAATGAGAACCGAAAGTTGCATCCCGACCGATTAACCTAAATTTCAGTGTACATCTGCTAAACATCACAGAGGGACCTGTTTACAGTATCCGTCGCACGCCACACGCCACACGCCACCTCGGACCGAACAGACTACAGATATACATAGTGTACACGAAACATAACGCGACCCTAACTATATTAGCATAACGTACCGGTGGCCGGTGTCTCACTCTGGCGCACGACCCTTGCCACGATACAAAACGATGTGATTTTGCGGTGGGTGTCGCAACGGGCAGGGAGGCGAAGGACGTTGCGGTAATCTTTTATCTCTATCATATTCGATAAGATAAACTGGGTCATCGAAATCGATATCTATCGCCGCGTTTGAGATTATGCACCCTGTGATTCAGCTTCGCTGTTGATGAGATGAAATATAACATATTCCAGTAAGTATTTTATCCGTGACAAGGTAAAACCTCGTAGCAAATCTTGTGCCGGGTGACAATTAACGTGCTACATAGATCTTCAATGATATAAAATAAAATGAAGCCATATAAGTTACCCAGTCGGGGCGGAGCGCCGCGATGAACTCCTCCCAGTCGATGAGTCCTCCGCCGTTCCTGTCGAACAGGTCGGCCACGGCGCCCATCTCCAGCCGCGACGTGTCGAACTCTGCACACACACAGGCACATGCTCATACGATTAATGAGTGAGGTTGTCCGGTGGAAAGTGCAGTAGATATATGTGTCATATGATGTTATCTCGACCCGTAGGGAACGGTGACCGCCCGTTACATTTAAAATGTCGAACGGACGACTCGGTACTCACTCACTATTACTAGCGTGTGAAGTACGAAATGGACATTGGTGTTTTTCGGTTCATAGATTATTTTTACCGAGTACCGCCTGTTAGCTGCCCTACCGGTCACTTTAGCGGGTATACGGATGAGACGGGCCACGTCACACTAAACGACCACCACCGCTCACCACATCTACAACAGCAGGACCGTTACCTTACCGTGACCTTACCTCGTAACGTGCGCGGGTAATTTGCTATACAAAAAAAATAATAACATTGTGTTCACAAATAAACAATATTAAGACTACCGAATTACAATTTCCCACCAGTTGGGTGGCACGACTACTCTTAGAAAATACACAGATAACAAGTTTAATTTATATACGGAAACGAACACCTGTCTTCATTTACGCGTATTTATAAAAGAAGACTTCGTCGTAAGATATAATCATTTGTAGAAAAATATATATATGGTCTCACTCGCGCCGTCCAGTGACCGTCAGTAGGGACCGAGTCATGGCAGCGGGAGGTGCAGTGTGTGTGCGTGTGTGTGTGTGTGTGTGTAGGTACTGACTCGTGTTGATGATGCCGTCGATGAACTCGTTGCGCGGGATCAGTCCGTTGTTGTCCTTGTCCATCTTGCGGAACAGGTCCGTGAGCCGCGACTTCTTGTGGTTCATGAACTTGAGGAACTGCCAGGAGAAACGATCGATCAGTCACCTGCCAAACCCGTCACACCCGCCACGAACTCTAAACTACACTAGCGAAACCGACGTGCTAGGTGTGTGCCGTGACACCGACCTAAAGTTCGGCCACGAACGTGCCCATCGGCGCCTGTCGGCTCGGACGGAGCGCCTCACTTGTAAACCTCCTTTCTACCGAACACACCGTTGTTCGAAACGGCAGAATTACCGATGGGGCGGTGGGGCAGTACCCCGGCGAGCCGGACAGAAACCCACCGCCCGATCTACATAACGAACGTAACGGACAACTTTCACATAGAGTTCAAACACGCTAGAGAAGAAATTAAGTTTTCTAGTATGGAGATTCAAAGCGCCGTCTGCACCACGCAGTGACGTGGAGGTGTAACGAGGTTGTTGTCCGTCCAGTACCTAGTAAAGTTCCAATGTTAGTTTCATCTCACTGTATAAAATATTCCGGTCGGTGATAAATGGTATACGCCAAAACTAATGGGCACAATAATGTCACATCCAATATATTTACGACATGGACCCTTACGATTCGAAACTCGATTTAAATCATTGCGAACTTCATACACTTGAAGCGAAAAGGCCAACCGTGGCCGTCGAGTGTCGAGTGGTGAGGCGACGTACCCGCTTCCTCCAGTCGTCCCAGCTGAAGTTGGAGACGCGCTGCAGCTCGCGCAGGTGCGCCAGCCGCTCGTGCAATCGCCTCTGCCGCTCCCACGCCAGCAGCCACACGGTGCGCCACTTGTCCCACAGCTGCTTCACGCGCGCCGACCTGAACTCCGGCTCCGCGCCCTTGCTGCGCCCACAGATAGACACGTTACGTTGGTGATTCCCACCGGTACAACTTTAAATTTAGTACACAGTCGACGAGGTCGCGGCAGGCATCCTTACAACCGAGACACATCGACCCTCTGATTTCTTAACTGTATACCGACGTAGGTGTACGCATATGAGTCGGGACTGAACACACTTTGCCAGGGACCACTCACTAAGGAGGCAAAAAAATGATACTCTCATACATATCTTCAAAGTAAATAAACGCTTTGAAATACGAAAAAATTATCATTTCAATAGGATTTTTTGTCTATGAATTTAATTTTAAATATCTTCCCCATTTACAAAAAAAAAATTAAGCAAGCTACTATTACAATAAATAATTTTGGTGATATTCACCTTAAATTAGAGCAAAAAATTCTTAAAAAAAAGATTTAGCTTTAGTTTAGATATTACACATTAATTTGTAGTCATCTGCTTAAACAGCACGTCAGATGGACCATGTACAACGAACTGGAACCCGCAGTACGAATGTTATTCACGGTTTTGGAACTTTTTAAAATTACGTCCGTTATCCACATGCGGACAAAATACAAACATTACGCCACATTCAAATATAGATCAAAAAGCTAAAAGTTACTAGAAAAAAAGCAAAAAAATACGGTAGACACAAAAAAACCCAAAGAAAAGTAAAACTTTTGGTGAATAGAATTCGAGTGATTCTTATGGTTCATATATACATGCAATCGACAACGGAACAAAGGAAAACCAATTATTCCAGGACACGGTACATCGACAAACAGTGAACACACGAAAGGCAACGAGGGTTCACACCGGGTTTGACTGTAGATTTTCTCGATACAATTTGGCGTATTGGGGTGGCTTAGAATACTCCCCCAATCCCATGCTGACAGAACAGAGTGTCGTAAGAAGCGCCAGAAGCCAGCCTGCTTGGTGGTAGGGCTTCGCGTATGGATTATATTATCAGTAGTATTATTAAGTCATTAATATTATTACTGATATTATTATCTTTCCGTGAAGCCCGCCCGGCTAGCTACCACCATCCTGCTTGAGTCAGCCGCCAAACGACTCGACGTGTTCCCGCTGGGGGCTTGAGAGTCAGTACTTTCCTTCTTTCTTACCTTCTTCTCATTTCCTGACCGACACCGCATCAGTGATACCTTTGGTCTTGCTGATGTCTATGGGCGACGGTGACCACTTACCATCAGGTGGCTCGTCGGCTCGTTGTCGGCTATTAACATAAAAAAAACAAGCATTTCCACTCTGTTACGTCATTTCGTACATCAGGTGGCTCGTCGGCTCGTTGTCGGCTATTAACATTAAAAAAAAACAAGCATTTCCACTCTGTTACGTCATTTCGTATAAACATAATGATTTATTGAGATCGATAATTTCAAAGCATCACTTGAACGTGTCGTCGACTGTGAGGTACTATAGGGTACGTGGTGTGTCGTGTGGGCCAGTGTCCTTACCTTCCCCTGGGCGGGAACCGCGGCCCGTAGTGCGGCAGCGTCCGGTCGGGCGAGTCGCGGCCGGGACTCACGCGGCTGCAGCACACACGTCATCTCGTCATTGTCAACAACACACACTCCACGGAACGAATCGCGTCAACACTTATACAAACCCGACAAGTTAGTCGCTGTTAGTTCCCGG
>PDGT01000092.1:983417-1039359 GCA_003671415.1 Megathymus violae
GGGGGGGGGGGGGGGGGTGACGGGAGTTTAAGTTGCAACCACAGAACATATGTGTGACTCGCAAATATGAAATATAATATGATTCAAATCAAAAATTGTTTATCATAACGTCTCATCTGTTTAATAAAACATGACGACTGCATCTAAGTTTAGATTCAAATATTGCGAGTGGAGATCGCCTCCCGTGAAACTGTCTGTTTCCAGTAATGCCCAGTCTCAGCTGAAACTAGTCTAAACAGAACGAACTAAACAGAAAATGTTCTGTGGTGGCAACTATCGGGACATACACGGATACAAACCCTCGAGTTAGTGGCGTACGGTGGTCATCGCCGTTACTGTAGCGGCGTTCATGGCGTGGAAGCAAAGTCAACAGTCACGACCCAGCGAGAGTAACACGGCACTGTGTCAGATCGGTAACGGATCCTGGTCTACTGCCACACCACGAAGGCTGCACGTATCGAGCGGACACCTTCGCGTGTCGCCGCGGGCCGGGCTCGTTACGTATCGGCGACATCAAAAGCGTTTACCTTATACCGATGAACGTCGACGTCGGGTCGGTGAGGTTAGATGGGGTCGGGTTAGGACAGTGCCCGCCGCGAGCGGCCCCCGCCCGCGGCCCCCGCCCGCGGCCCCTCGCTCAATAGACGTAACGATTACTGTGTGTACCATATTGACACGTCCTCAGCGACACCGCACGTATCTCACTAACCTATACGTTTTTAAGTCAATATTGTAAAAACAAGTATCGTTACGTCGACGATCGTTAGTTGTACGGCGCCATGAATACTGCGTGCGATTAATGCGGGGAAGCAACAAACTTATTAATTACTGTTATACGAAGAAACTAATCGAGACATGCCCATAATGTCAAATATTACTAACGAGATGGTCATAATAAAATCTAATGAAACATTTGAAAGGTTTGAGGGAATTAAATACTGTTTTAAATTCGATAAACGATGCACTCAATTATAGTAATACATTCGAACAACAACATTCGGCTATAAAGCAATTGATAAATAAAAGTACTCTAAAAGCCTCAAAACACAATGCCGTTTTGAAAGTAATTCAAGAGTACACTGGAGCAGGAGCAGGTGGCAGGGCACCTGGAGAGCGGTCGAGCTCGTGTGGTCACGTACGACACACGTATAGACCCTCGCGACGTCAGTCATGACGACGTAGTCGTCAGTGTTACCAGTGAATTCCACTGAATTATTTCAAGCAGCTTGCTCCATGACGAAGAATTTGCATCACGAAATAAAATAATGTGGACGTGTCGATGACTTCAAGTTGGCGGTGAAAAAGTTGTTTCTCAGTACTTGCGCTTAACCATCTAAGGCTACGTCACCACTCACCATCCGGTGGGACTTCACTCCAGCAGTGAATGAATGAAAAGAATCCATATTGTATTCATTCATTCATAGTTCTGAATAGAGGATTTATATGTACGAAACGCACACGGTCGCAGCCGTCACCTTGAATTACTTTCAAACGCTAACTACGGTCAAACGCACACACGTCACGGCAATTATACAATCCTAGTAATGAAACCATCGAACCTTCCTCTCCTACTTCGAGCGTGAATCCTGGACCTTCGGTGGGCGAAGCGAACGACATGGACGAGACAGAAAGCCACGTTTACATTACGTTAGAGCGGGACGGAGACACGTCGCGCGTCGGGGAATCACGTACGAAAAACTCGCATCTTGTTCCATATATAATTATTGTTCCGCGAAAAGCTCAGTTAAGTTGCAACGGAAACGAGTTTGTTAGACATCATTCTCCGACTACGACGTATACACAGAATATACACTAGCTGATGAACATTTTGTCACACTATCGAGAACTTCAGTAAACGTTTATGAATTATAAAGCAGACGGCTTTAATATGACAAACAGCAAATAAACAAACCAATAAAAATTCGATATTTCAGAACATACAGTTTTCACTGTATTTACTTGTACCGTTTAAATTGTTATTAACCACAAATTGGCTGAAATATTTTTTTAAATTAAAAATTACCGAATTTTCATACCGGTTTGTGGCCTTAAAAAGTTTTGCGAGACCAACGATAATATTTAAAAGAAAGAAAAAGTAAATTAAAATTAACAAAAAAAAAATGATTCAAGCTTAACACACCAACAGGTGACATAGGCGTACAAACCTGTAGCGGCGGGTGCCGTAGTAGTCCGGCGAGACGGAGCGCTCGCGGTGCAAGTCGTGCTGCGAGCCGCGACTGCAGCGGGCGCGGGCACGGACGCGGGCGCGGACATGGACATGCGCGACACACGACACAATGACAATGAGAACGGTGAACGGAACGCGACGTGCACGCACGCAGAGCGCAACTCAACTGTACGTGGCTAGTTAATTAGTTGCGATGAACATGTGTACTAACACGTGATGTCACTACGGAAGAAAGCTATATACAGACATACATACACGGCGAGTGTTGAATGCTAAAATTGTAAAATGATTTCGTACAATTACAGTACCGTTGCCAAAATGACAAAATCATTAAAAAGTATGTGTGAAGTGTATCCTAAGATAATTTAAGTACCCAATAATATAATAAAGAACTCAACTCAATAACCGAATAACTTGTTTTAATAATAATTAGTCCATCATGAACAGTGTGTCTTCGATATTATACATACCCTTACGTGAATAAACTTATAACGGCGCACTGTGTGTATCTTTATGGTAGAAAGAGTTAGGTACGGTATATATGTATGTATAGGTTATGGTAAGGGAGTGTTAAGGTGTGTTTGTGTGTGTAATATATATTATAAACTAAATAAATATCAATGAATGTGGGACCAAGGTGCCGGCACCTTTATATATATTTAACTTTTACGCGGGCGCTCTAAACAAATATTTTAGCAAACAAATCCCCCGCCGTGAACGCAACACCAAAACTGACACATACCCCGACGCGCCCTTGGTGGCCGTCTTCGCCGAGATCTTGCGCGGCGTCAACTCGCGCCCGACGCTTTGACTCTTCACCTGGACGATAAAAAACACACGCATATCATATCTAGGGTTCATCGATACCCTTTCAGCGGTATACGGACGAGTGACTTAGTGAGTGAGTTACTGACCAGACATCGTATGTTGCGGAGTTCTCATTTTTTGCTAGACTTTATATTCGTTATGTCAAAACAGTTAACTAACCTGGTAGGCCTTGCAGACCCGATCGACTTCGTTCTGTCTCTTCTGTGTGTGGTCCATCAGGTCCTTGTGATCTTCGATGAGACCTTCTAGCAGCTCGATGGACTCCGGTAAAGGCTCAGATTCCATTGCTGTCGTTGTAATAGGAAATTAGATAACAATGTTATTGTTAACTATAATATTAAAGTATTACATAGACATGGGCAATGCTATGCCTCCGATGGACCCTGCAGTTCATATACTTGAAGTGTGTCACGAAATTACTGCCACTCCTGAGATTAAACAAGATAATAAGACTGTATATGCAAACGAAGTGAAGATAAGCTACTTCAAGTATGTGTGACATTCTAAGGTTAACTGGATTTCACAGCTTAAATCTTAGGTGTCACATGGCTGCACAGTTTTTTCCTAAGTTCTTTTTATTGGAAACAATACTTTAAGGAAATTCAACTAAAATTAAACATCAATCAAGATATATATATATATATATAACTGACCCAACAGCGTGGTCTCGAGGCCGGCCAGCCACTGCAGCAGCTCCTCCAGCACCAGGTCCAGGTCGCGCAGGCTCTGCAGGTGCGTCTCCAGCTTGCCACCGCGCTGCAGTGCCCACTGCCACACCTGACAGACAACAAAAACGATCACACATTTCAACACACACCTGCGGGTATCAGTAGTTTAATAATCTGGGTCTCGTTGGAAAGTTTAATAAGAAATTATGGGAACGAGCCCCACCTGGGCCGCGGACACCTTGCTGAAGACCCTGATGACGGGCAGAACCGTCACCGTCAGCTTGCGCTGCTTGCTGGTGTGAGAGCTGGTCATTTTGTACATATTGCACTGACTGAATGAAATTGGGACACTCTTATATGTTACATAATTAATTTGCGCGTCGGTAATGAAGCCCAGCCGACACGACGTTAATAACACATATTGATAAAACTCGAAACAATCTTGTCACACACGAGATTGCCCCTGATTTATCACTTGATAAAATTATATAAATCTGTTGATTACAATGATATTCAAGTTGGTGAGGTGAAATTAATAAAGATAATCTTATATTTATTCTGCATTTCATTTTACGTGTGATATAACTGCAGTTATGTTTATAGATGCATTTGTATTATACTTGTAATATTACATTTCAATATACAGACTACAACATAAGTGCACACTGTAACTAAGTTCACGTTATGTGAGATCCACATCACTGCAAACGTAAAAGCCATTAAAAGAATGGAGATTGATTTTCACACCCTACAACCCACTCTGTATTTTTCCATCTCTGTCATATACTCGTGTCTGTGTGCACATACTCGTATGTATATGAGTAAACTAATATCGATATAACATTATAGACTCACTTTCTCATTTGGCTTCCTTGAGTGTAGAATGAACATTCCTCTTATATGGACTACATACACATATACACAACAGCGCGACTTAGTTGATAAATATCTATCGGTTAACCTTTGAATTATTCCAATAAAGTCGTCTCCATCTTATCTTAGTAACAAATACGATTATTAAATTAGTCTAAGGTGTAAAACAATGCCAACCGACCTCATCCCAGCGGCTCTGTATGATGGTGATCCAGTGCTTGATGACGGTGACGGCGTCGGGGTGTGCCTTGGTAAGGATCGAGTGAGCGAGCGCGATCGTGTCGTCCTTGTCGCGCCGCTTATCGGCCAGCTCCTTGGCGAACCGTTCGTGCTCGCGGAGCTGCTGCTGCGTCTCCTGCTCGCCCTCGGGCAGCTGCCCGGCGAAGCGCAGCTTGGTCTCCGCGTCCGACAGCCACTCCAACAACATGTTCACCGACTTGTGAAGCTTCTCCGCCTGCCGACACACGACGTGTTAACTTAATGCGATACTTCCAAACAGGGACAGAGTGCACAGAGAGCACACAAACTGAAACCTGGTACACCCACACCAAGAGGTAAATGTGAAATTTCTTTAGTCGCGAAATTTAGAAATACTAGTCCACTAATTAGTGTGTCACTGAACATTTAAGGATTTTATATAAAGACAATTTTATTTGCCTTTGTAGTTGTGCCTTTCAAACAGGCACAAACATACAAAAAACACGATATCTACTTTAGATAAGAATATAAATAGAAATAGTGTCAGTTGGTTAACTGTAGGCTCACCTCTTTGAGCGCGGCCTCCAGCTTTTGGGCCTTCTTCTCGCTGAGGCCCTGCACGGCGTCCCACGCCTGTTTTAACTCACCGCATTGCTGCTTGATGTTCTGCGCATCCTCCTGAGGCACCTGTCGCGGTCGTCCGATACCATGGTAAGTTATTATCACACGGACACATAATAATTCTAATCATAAGTGACAAAGTAAAGTATACCAGCAGCAGATCTTCACCAGTCTTAACCATTCTACACCAGTCCAAGATCAAATGTAACCAAACTACTATAACTTTTATACGACATCGACATTGCGTCGTGGTAATTCAATGTTTTTTTTTTATTAATGAAATTTCTGCTCCACAGACTTTTCGTCCGTGCCTTTTTTAGTGTTTTCTTACATTTTTTGATTATCCTCCGATGCGAACCCTCGCTGACGCCACGCCACTTGTGCGCAGGTTTCACCGTTCGGCTTTACCTACGAGCGAGTGGTTGCCTCAGCGAGGGTTTTACACTTGGGATTACTTAAAACAACAGAATCACTATTACTATGTACATATATTTTTATTAATTTGCTTAAGCTATGTTAATGTATATCTTAAATATTTTTGTCTTTCACGGTACAACAAGTTCGATCAATAGTTCAGGAATTAGAAAGTCAACTAGAAAAAAAATTATAACGTAAACTACACGTATCAAAAGTCTTATTTGATTTTGTCTTACGGTAGCTTCCAAGTCCTTGCCAGTCTTCAACACCGACTGCATCTGTTGTTCTCGCGAATGTAGATCTTCCTCGAATTGCTGCAACAAGTAAGAAAGTACAAAAATCTATTAATTATGTTCTATCACCTCTCACGCCCCACGTCACCTGTGCCCCAATCTTTATTCTTAAATATCGTGGCTCAGTTATTGATTACGGAAAAAACCTGAGCAATTAATTTAATAGATGTAAATCAAACCCAGTACCGTAACTGTGTCACCGGGCGAGGCGTAATCGGTCCGTCGGTGAGCAGATTACCTTGTGTTGTTCAATGAGTGCCATGACGGTGTCGAGGTCACCGTGCAGCGGACACTCGGCCGCCAGCTCCTTCTCCTGCTTGCGCAGCCACTCCAGCAGTGCCGACATGGCGTCCTTGAACTGCCCGGAGTACAGTAGCGCTTCTTCCAACCGACGTTGTCTGTGGGAGATGCATCAATGTGAGTGTTACAGTAAGACCCGAAGGACCAAATAATGTGTATCGGTTAAATATAAAATGCACTTTCTGCCATTAGTTTTTAATCTTGTGTTCATCGCAGATACCTGTCGACAGCCTTGGAGCAGACGGTGGTCCACTTGGCCTTAAGGTCGGTCAGCATGGTGCGCAGCGCGGGCTCGTCCGTCTTGGGCGCCTTGTCCTTGAGCGCCTTGCCGGTCTTGCTGGCCTGGTCGTACGCCGGCTGCTTGGTCGCCAGAGCCTTCTGGAACTCGCGGTGCTTGTTCAACCTGTGGTAGATAACATCATGTACTTAACACTGAATAAATCGGGATGGGAACTGCACTCGCAACCTTAAATAAAAAATATCGTTATATTTGTTAAATAACAATATTTGTGAAATAACAATAAATAACAACAAACATTATATAATAGAAACAACGTTTTATTTTTTCTCGCTTGTCTATATCCGGTTATTGGTAGTAGAAAAAATATTTTACGTTTTTATTTAAAACAATATTTGCTTTTCGATGGAGCTCACGGCTGCAATCGGGCATAATCTATGAAGTAAAAGCTTTTTCCGCTTAATCTCTATGTAATTCACCTCTGTTTGATCTTCTCCGGGTCATTGATGGTGGGCTCCGAGTTCAGTTGGTCGAGTTGTTTCTCCGTGTCGTTGAGCCAGTTCATCAGATTGTGCCTGGAATTATATGATTGTTTTAATAAACTGCTTAAGGATTTGTAATTATTATTTTAATCACTTAGAGTCCCTAATCTGAAGCTTACGTCGTGTTAGTTACCGAGGCAGCGTAGCGTCTCGAGTGTTGTACCGTGTACGGATATTGGGCGGAAACTGAAATTCCTACCAAAGATCCATGTTCTATGAGCACATCACTCACCACATGTCGTTGAACTCCTTGGCCTCCTTGAAGCCGTGATCCAGTGCGCGAGTTCTCTCCGCGGCCTTGGAGACCACGCGCTCCCAGCGGTGCTGCACGGATACCAGTAAGTTCTTGATGAGGATCACGTCCTGCTTCTGGCTGAAGTACTTCAGGTGCGTGCCCTTCTTGTCCAGCTGGAGCATCGTCTCGCGGTGCGTCGACACCTCCTTCTGGAACGACTTGTGCTCTTCGATTTGTGCTGCAAAGATAACAGTTGGTTAGAACTTGAAATAGCAACTTTAATTTCAATTTTTTGTACATTAATCGATATATTTGATAATATATGTATTAAAGATCTCTTTTAAACAAGAATGATGATGAAGTTATTATAGAGGTTCAAGGTCGCTAGCGGCTGGGTTGCGCTGCACAAATAACAATCTTTAAGAATACTATACCAGTATCTTAGCAACAACTACTAAGAGTATGAACGCAATGGCAGAGTAAGCGGAAGCTACACAAATACTCACTGAGCAAGGTTTCCATGACCCTGGAGACGGGCTTGGCAGAGGTGAGCGTCTTCTCGGCGCCGGTCAGCCAGTCCACGAACGACTGCAGTGCGTCGTGGAACTCCGTGGCCTCCTTCAATGCTATCTCCAGCTTGATCTTCTTATCTGACGCTCTATGAGGTTAACAATAATAAATGGGTATTATAAATTCTTATATTATTTTAAATAATTCTTACCTAAGATATAAATATTTACACTGAACTGAACTGGACTGGTTACGTGGAAAAATTCGTGCCACGCAGTGAGCCCTAAGGGATTGAAACCAAGTATCCGTATCGGAAAAAATTTTCAAATCTATTAACTAATTTAAAGATCTTCCAAGGCTACCAACTGACCTGGATGTCACATTGTCCCATCTTGACTTGAGGTTCTTGAGGTTCAGGTGAAGCTGCGAGGTGGGGTTGGGCTTCTCCTGGCGCCGAATATATTCCTGGCCTTGTTGCAGCACCGCCTCCACCTTCGGTCGGTTGGCTTCGATCTCGTTGTACACCTCCTGCGACCATCGTGAACATAACCTTACCAATTTCCGTATTGCATCAATGTGATTGTGTAAATTGTGTAGCGAAACGTCGCAGGTGGGGTCTAGTTTGAAGTGTTAACAGGTAGTATATGGTGTAAGCGTATGGAGATTTTCACTAACCATGAACCTCTCGAGCTGCTCGGTGGCGGTTTCGGGCAGGCCGCCCACCGGCTTGGACGCGGCGATGACGCCGTCCACCTCCGACAGCCACGACAGCAGGTCACCGATCTCCGCGTTGAAGCTGTTCGACATCAAAAGCGACTCGTTTAATACGATCCACTACCAAACCTGAAGTGTCTTATATAGCGTAATCAGTTAATAATATTTGCAGCTTATGAATATGAATGCATTTTAATAGACGGGATGCTAAAAGGAGAATCAATTTATATTCATATCTTTAAACATAAAACGCGTGTGTGTGTGAAGTTTCATATATGAGATGTTAAATGGTGGTGGGCGGTGCGGCGTTACCTCTGCGCCTCGCGCAACGCGTCCTCCAGCTCGGCCTGTCGGTCGCGCGCCTTCTGCTGCAGTTCGCGCCACTTGCGGTTCAGGGTGGCCAGCTTCTCCGCCGTCTCGCCCGCTTCGTCTAAATGATAAGATGTGTCGGATCACATTTATATTGTTGAACGTTTTCATTTTATCGAAGTGACGGTTTAGGCTATATCTAATATCTTTGAAATTTGAGGCACAGGGAGCGATTGTGCAAATATACAAAATGTCATTCCTTGAGATAAGGTCTTCGATTTGCCACTTTTGTTATATCCGTACATTTCGAATCTTTCGAATTTAGTTCTCATTAACAAAATATTACGTCGTGTTGGGGCTCCAGTGCGGCTACAAAGAGGTAGTCATGAACCTGTCCGAAGACTGGCTCTACAACATCGCAGTTAAACCAATTCAACACATTTCACGGTACATTTAAAACGGCCGTGCACAGCGTTCAATACCTAGGCGAGGAGGGAGCCCGCGTGTTTGGCAACAACGGGGACGAGTTTACTGTGACCTGGACATTGTCTTAAATCGAACTGTTGATACAACAACGTACAAAGTATTTTTAAAAACGAACAGTGGACATCACCCATCTAACTCCCCTCTGAACTGCTTTTATATTTTGAAACTCGCGCTCCCTCTCCCCCCGCCCGCTCCGGTGACCGACGAGCATACAGTTCGGTAGTTAACAGAGCGTTACCGGTGGCGTGGTGCACGATCTGCGCGCCGGCCTCGTTGAGTGTGTCGACGGACGCCTGGTGCGCCGCGATGTCGTTCACCAGCACCTTCAGCTTGGCCAGCTCCACCTCCAAGATCTGCGGGTCGCCCGCCACCTGCACACGCGACATCCAAATATTCATCCGTACGTCACGTCGACAAAGCTAGCGACGATGGACGTGCTCAGATGCACTTACATAGTTTGAATCTATTTTAGTTCTAAGCATTATGACCCGATTGAACCATTTAACCACTCAATGAAGTCAGAGCTAGAAAATGAAATCAGACGTAACAACCTTAATAATTAAGCATTAATAAGTAATATTTTTTTATGAAATTATTAAATTTTTTTTTAGTATCCACGGCGTACCGGCGTGAGCGTATCGAGCGTATCGCTGGTGTGCTGGATCCAGGCGAGCGTGTCGCGCAGCGCGTGTTGCAGCTGGCCCAGCCGCAGCAGCGCGCGCTCCAGTTGTTGCTGGCGCTCGACCATGCCGCGCAGCAGCGCCGCCCAGCGCGCATTCACTTCCGTCAGCGGCTGCTTGATGGCCGACGCCTGTTCCGACGACGTGCGCTCCGTCAGCTCCGCCGCTTGTCTGCGGTCACATCGAGAGCATAACAGATCGGCAAAAGACGTTCTTACACATGCACCCACTCACATCCGCCCTAAGATTCGTTGTGTTGCGGGTGGAATGAACGTACACTCGAAAACAAAAGGACTCGTCCTTCTTAAAGATATATTCAACTGAGCTACAGGATTGACCATGGAAAATTTATTGACCTAATGCAACATACCTAAGTGATAAAACAGAACTCCAAGTTCGTCCCGTCCGTCGCCCGTCACTCCTAGTCAGTCCTACTGACTAACGGATGTAACGGGTATTTTTTAATCGAAAAATTATATATCTAATTCCACGGAGCCAGAGCAGCTATCCCGAGTTCAAAATGAAAACAGGTTATATGAATGGAAATATACTGACATTCAATTTTGTTTCTGTTTTCCAAAAATGTCCTTTGTCTGTCACGGGTCTGACGATCACACATATCGTTCTTTAAACTTCTTCGATTAAGTAAACTCTTAACTTTTTAATTCGACTTTGTTGAAAGCACATTTATAAGCCGACAACTACGCTACAAGCAGCTTCGCTAAAAAAATCATACGCGTTCGAACATAAACGAAAAAAAAAATAAAAAACGATCAAGCAAAAAGAGAAAGAAAACGGTATGCACAGAGGAAACTACTTAGTGTACAGTATACACAGATAACATTAAGCACAGTATAGTAGTACAGCACAGAACAGGTTTAACACGGCAAAAACATGTATTATTAAAATACGAAGCGCTTTAGAAGACTAGTCACAAAAATACAACAGAATCTTACACAACATAAAAACAAACAGATCGATTTAAACGTATCGACTGCACGCCGCCGACGGAGACGGTCGTGCGGGCGTGGACGTGGGCGACACGGACAAATGCTGAAGGTTATCACAAAGATATTTACATTTATATACATCCGATATCGAAATTGTATACACAGACATATAGATAGACAGACATATCTGCACACAGTACTGTGTACTGATCGATTGCATCTTTCTATTCAAATTATGAAGTCGTCATGCGCGTTCGATGAGCTTTTTCCCATCTACATATCTATTCGTACGTGTCGCTTGGTAAAATAACCCTCCCTTTTTATTATTATTACTTACGATTATTGTTTCAAATATTAACGATGGACTCGGTGGTCCGTTCGTTGGATTGTGTCGATCGCCGCTCGTTCCAAACATACGAACACACACAAACACACTACCTCCGCGTACAACGACTACACAAGCAGAAACTCAAAAAGTCAGTGGTTCTTGCCTCGTCAGACTGCTGCGGGCGCGCGGTGCCGGCGCGGACAGCATAGAAACAGATCGGTCAATATTAATTTGCGGAAACATCGGACACTGGCGGGTGTAAAACTACTTCGCATGGAGTGTTTTGGAATGTAAAGGTGAAAAGTATCGTTTAAGAACATATTTATTTAACATAGCGTTAACATATGCTAACACGATAGGAAGCAGTATTTGGGAAACACGTGTTTCATCTCCGACATTTGGCAGCGGCAGCTCGCGTGCGGCACGAGATCCTTTGCTACTGCGGCAAAGCATCTAGGGTTAACATACACTTAACATTTTCGTGTATATACAGATTAACTCATACATAATTGGCACGGATAATTTTCAGCACCTCTTTAACTCCTCTAAAAATTCGGACAGAATCCTATAGATAATTCCAAAACACGCAGGTGAATTTGCTGTTTCAATCTGCACGTGAAACTTATAGCAGCCCCCTTTACGAATCGAAGCTGACGGTTTCACGACAGTACAGTAACCGGAAACGAACGGCATCAATGTTGTTATAGTGTAGCAGTGCCCGTTGGACTTACCTATTGAGGGCTTCCACCTTGACCATGTGCGGATCGACCTCGTGCTTGAACGCGGCCAGTTGCGAGATCTGTCGCTTGACGCCGTCGATGTCCGACCCGAGGGGGCCCATGTGGGAGAAATTCTCCTCGGCTTTGTCCAGGAATTCTTGAAGATTCTAGTTTAAAATAAACCGAATATATTTTGAGTGAGAAAAACATCAAAGGACCAACAGTTTTATAACTTCAATTTGAATTATGTGCCGAGTGCCTACATCTGTATTGGAGGAATTTTGTCAAATTTAAAACACACGCGACTCAATTTGTGTGTGTGTGTGTAGAGAGAGTACGTGTGATCTCAATTAATTATGTTTCGTTTCAGTCAATAGCATTAAGTTAATTTGACAATTTAAGAAACGTTTTATATGTAAATCGAGCGTACATTTTTTAAATATTTTTCATTGTCGGCCTCACAGCCGGAAATAATATTTTTTGGTGTCTTTTCTATGAGTCGTCACGTGACATATAAGTAACTTAATCAACCGCAGACGTGACCTAATTAACTTTTAAAAGGGAAAACGTGGGTTGTCTGTATTCAGTCGCATGAGCTCACCTGCAGGGTGTCATGAAACTCCATGGCCTTCTCCATGGCATCGATGAGGTTTTCCTCTCGCCTGGCGTACAGCGCGGTGATATTGTCCCAAGCGCTGTCGAGGTCCTCCATGTGCTTCTTTACCTCGGGCTTGTCTGGCTCGCCGCAGAGCGACATCAGGGTGGAGCCGGTCTTGCGGACTTTCTCCACCTACAGGCGTAATAATCGTCAGCGAATGTCACGCGTCCGACCATGTGGTAGGAGATAAGTGCGACGGTGGAATATTGTTTTCCTACATAACGTTCAGTATCCGATCCTTCCTAAATGTACCCTATGATCTTACCGGCTGTAGTATTGTGTATTCTTAACGAAAACACGCTCGTTCGCACTGATCTATCGCGAACAAAAGGTCTACAGAACGAATTCAAGGGGTAGACTCACCTCTGGTTTGGTGTGGTCGATTTCGTGACGGATCTCCTGCAAGGCGACCTGCTGTGCCTGAATAGCGACCGGCTGCGCGGCCGGCGGCGGCTGCGCGGCCAGCGTGTCCTCCAGCTCGCCCAGCGTCGCCATTACTGCCTCCAGTTGCTCCCAGAAGCGACGCGCCACGTCCAGCGCGCTTTCCAGCGACTGGCTGCGGTCCGACGTCGCCCTTTGTACCTCGTCCCATAACCTACCGAGGCAAGTAAAATGTACTGAATTTATACAAGTTTACATCGAAAATAAACAGTTATTAAATATTTTACTGTCTTGGTTTAAAAATTCAGACAACACACAAAATAAAATTTAACTTAAATATTTTAATTTTTTTAAATACCTTTCCGTGGTTTATATAATATTTTGAAATATTGAGAACTAAAACTGAATTATTTCACGATTTGTGGTCAATTACAGATCACATTGTAATATATAATTATTTCACTCCTCGGTAGAACCGTACAAAGCGTCGCGCCACGAGCGGGCTCATACAACTTACTTGTTGAGTTTCTCCAGTTTGTTCCTGATGTCCCGAACAGCGGGGTCGCTCTTGTTGGCTTTGCTAATGACGTCAGAGGCGGCGCGTTGCACCGCGTTGTACGCCTCCTCGCGCTTGTCCAGGTCCTCGATAAGCGCATTGTTCTCCTCGATCTGATCTCTGTCATGTGAAAAGTATAGTTTGAAACTTGGAAATTCATCACTCGCTTTCACAAATGTATAGAAAATTAAAAATTTTGAACTGTGTGTTCGCGGGTCAAAGTAAAATAAGTTTGTAGATACGCACCTTTAGAATGAAAGTGACCTAACTCAAAAGTCCTGAAATTCCAGATTTTACTATAAATTTACTTAATAAAGCCTACTCTAAAACCCCATGGTGAAAAAGAGCCCGAGTTATGAGTGAGAAAGGGAAAAAGGGAAAACTTCATACATCAGTCTTCTTAAATTTACTCAAGACCATACGTTTTTGAAAACTTTCTTCGTCATTTCCCATAAATTGCAATTTTTGAGTTAAGTCCCTTTCATTCTAAGGGTGCGATTATGTGGTATTTTATAACAACATGAATCTCATTCCACTGTTAACTTGTTTCGTATTATAAATTATTATTATTATTAACGTTCAGACATCGGTCATAGTACGACGACCGGGTGACGGCATGTTCGGTACGTACTGGATCTTGGGCGGGTGCGCGGACACGGGCTCGGCGCGCTGCAGCTGCTCGGCGGTGCCGGCGAGCGCGCGCACCATGCCCTCCAGCTTGTCCGAGAACACGGACGACTCCTGCAGCGCCTGACGAACACAATCACACCACGTTCAATATAACGACAACAATATAACGAATATTACTTTGGACAGGAAACATTACTAATTGTCAAACACTGTAATTCAAAAGTTTGTAATCTCGTTTGGTTTTTTTCAATAATTATGATTACACAAAATTGGTTTAGAGTACTCTTTATCTAATTTCTTTGTAATTCTGCTAACTTATTGCTTATGCTTAGGGGACATCCGTGTCGTTTTATTATATTTCCGCTGAAGAAAGCCTTTCAAAAATGACAATTATATATCCAAGTCTGGTAAAAAAAATCGACCCAATTCTTTTTAAACCTAATAATATTATCCAATATTATAGCAAACGAGTTGGATGTTACCTGTTCCAATTCCTGTTGGCGCTGGCGGAGCTCTGCTCGGAGCGCGTTATAACGCTCGCAGTCGGCCTCCACGATGTCCTGCACTTTGGCCGCGTCCTCCTCGCCGCACAGCCGGGACAGCGCCTCCCCCGTCTTTATCAGCTTGTCCACCAGCGGCTTGTGTCCCGCGATCGACTGCTGTAGCATCTGGACGGACATTTAACAATTTATTCAGCCTGAACACTCTAGGTTTTGATTATTGTGATTCATAACTATGTAAGTGTAAAATAATTTTATATGAAATGTAATTTGGAGCAAAGAGACATGTTTTTTTAATGTTAATAGCCGACAAACGAGCAGACCAGCCACCTGATGGTAAGTGGTCACCGTCGCCCATGGACATCAGCGAGACCGAAGGTATCACTGATGCGTTGTCGGCCAGGAAATAAGAAGAAGGTTAAAAAGAAGGTACTGGTTCTCAAGCTCCCAGCGGGAACACGACGAATCACTTCGTGGCTGACTCAAGCAGGAGGGTGGTAGCTAACCAGGCAGGCTTCACGGAAAGATAATAATACCAGTAATAATATTAATGACTTAATAATAATACTGATAATACAATCTATACGCGAAGCCCTACCACCAAGCAGGCTGGCTTCTGTCGCCTCTTACGATACCCTGCTCTGCCAGCATGAGATTGGGGGGAGTATTCTAAGCCGCTCCAGTACGGCTATAGCTACCAATACACGTGTATAAAATTTAATATATGTTACATAGGAGTATAGAATATTTTGTGAAAGTATTCCATGGCGACTGGGGCAATGGTGGGGGCGGATTACCTCATTCTTGTCCTGCTGCTGCGCGATGTGGTCGGGGCGCAGCGCCGGCATGGCCAGCATCTGCACCTGCTTCTCCATGTCGTCCAGCCACATCGACAGCCTGCGAAAGACATAAGACACACGAGTCGTTTATAACTGATCAGATTTAGAAGTCAGGCTGAGGCACGGCGCTGACAACTGTAGATCTGCGTGGATATTAAGTATGACTATTTTTATTTTTACTCTCTCCATTTTAGAAGGAAGTAGCACGCAATAGTACAGATGCATTAGAATCCAGTTTGCAATAGATATGACAGATACAATTTCTGTTTTGTATGTTTCACCAGGGTGCCGGCTGCAAAATCTTCACAGTAGTTGGTAGTTTTCACTGTGTTTGATACGGTGCCGATAAAGGGGGCGTGTCTACTCACCCGTGGTGCGTGTCGGCGAAGTGCTCGGCCAGCGGCAGTGCCTGCTCGAGCGCGGCGAGCCGCGCGCCGCTCAGCTGTCCCACCTCGTCCATCACCTCGCGGAGCTCCTCGCTGCGCTCGCGGATCACGCTCACCTCCTCCGACGACTGACACTCGCGGATCACCTGCGTGACGACACCACCGTCGCATATCAAACCGACAACATCTACATTGTGTACCTTAGGGGATGCCTAGGTATTCGACCTGAATATATAAAGCAACTATATCATATGTAAGCGTTGCTGGTCCCAACATCATTTCGATGTTGCGTAAAGCATGTTCTCCATTCATCTCGAAAATGGTTAAGAAGTTTCAAGGTCTCATATGTTTGGCAAGCAATGTTTTGACTTGAGTGATAAGTCGAGTGATCTGGTAATATACATATAGTTATTGTTGAGAGTACGTACCTTCTTGGCTTGGCTGAGGAGATCACGCGCGCGCACTCGCTGCGCGGCCACGTCGTCGCTTAGCGGGCGCTGCTCGGCGAGCTGCGCACGCAGCACGCGCGCCTCGCACGACGGCGGCTCAGCCGCACGCAACTGAGCATCCATCGCTCGCAGCCACTCTACCAGTTCTTCCATGTCACCTACTACTTCCAGTGAACGCTGTATGGAGGAGAAGATAGTGTTTAAATAGAGAGTCGGCAAGCGAGACACTTCACTAAAAGTAAGTTCATCGGGAAAAGTTTAATAATAGAATGGTTGTACATTTGTCGCTGAGAAACGTCCAAGTTCCTTGACGACACGGATAGTGGATAGAAAAGAATCCGATCTTTTCGTATATTCTTTAATTATAAACAGGCATTTTACCTTTTTGCTGAGCAGCAGCCGCTCGGCCTTGCGCTGTATCTGCTCGGCGATGGCGTCGAAGCGGCGGTTAGCACGGGTCACCATGCCTTCCACGTGCGTGGCGCCCTCGCCCGGCGAGATCTGTACGGCGTGCGTCGTTAGTATCATCGTGACGGAGTATCTAACTGACGAGACACTCGGCTACTGAACTTTTCAGTAAAGAACTACTGAGTGCATAGCTTTATATTAAGAGTCAAGTGGGGTTTAATCTATGTGTTGATTGATTCGTAAGTTCTTATTTCGGTCATTCGGCTTATTTAGCATTTTATGAAATAGGTATCGTATAGGTAGGTAGGTTACCAAACAAGTGATAATTCTGAAAATTTATATAATTAATGTAGATTACCTGACACAACTGCGGGCCCACCAGGTTGATGGTGTCGAGCACGGGCCGGAACTCCTGCAGCTCGGCCTCCAGCCGCAGAATGTCTTCCTCGCGAGGCTCCACCGACTGCAGGCACGCCTCCGCACTCGACATCCACTCTGTCAGCCTGCCCGAATACCCGACTCAGTATTATATAGAACAACAGTATAAAAAATCACAGTACCCCATGACATCTTAGTGTGAGACCTCTTCCACCTTGGAAAAACATGAAGGAAGATGAACAAGACATTTTTCGTGCAATTATGACAGGATCCGGTTCTTTGTCCACTGATTTTAAGATCCGGCAGCACCGCACACTCACCTAGCGTGCTCGTTGTACAGCTGCTGCACGAGCGGCAACGTCTCCGAGGCCACGCGCAGCAGCTCGGCGCCGCGCGATGTGAGTTCGTTGTAGCGTCGCTGCAGCGCATCCAACTTATCCTTCAGCTGTAGCGCTTCGTCCCCGGAGATGTGCTTCATGAGTTCCAGTCCTGATTCCACCGTGCTGTCTACGGCTTCCTGCTTAGATGCTATCTCTTCCGTTTTCTCCTGTTTTGAGAACAGAGACCAATATCAGTTATACTGTTGTCCACAATACATCGAACGTTGACGAGGTAGTACACGGAAATAAATAAAAAAATAAATGGCATGAGGTATTTCATGGCAAAAAAATTTGAGCGCGTCCTTTTTGACAAGACGTTATATTATAGTTAAGGGATTGATAGTTGAAGAATTTGAACTGTAGCAGGGTGTGTTATAGTATCGATGAGCCCTCAGTGGGCCGCGCCATTGGTCAAAATATTTGTCAAATTTAGTCCTAGCTGTCTCCGAGACACTCACCGCGAGCTCGTCCATCTGCCGAAGTAGCTTCTCCATGTGCAGCGGCAGTAACCGCCTCTTGTTGAGGTGCTGTTCCATGGCGTCCATCCAGGCAGACAACTCCTGGTAGGTGAGCACCAGGTGACGCAGCCCTTTCCGAGAATTATCCAGCAACTCACCAATGTTCAGGCTGTGGTCCACCAGAGCTTGGTATCTGGAGGAATTAACAGAGTCACTTATAATATCGAGCGGGAACGTCTTAATAAACGCCCATAGGGTCCTACTCAATAAATGGTTAAGTAAGAATTACTCGCGATCAAAGAATAGTCTTGCTTCGTTATAGTCTTGACCTCTTCAGCTTCTTTCAAGGTATTCATCGGTATTCATGTCTGTTTTACGGCAGGATTACAATTATGTGACGTTGAATCACCAGTAATTAGATGAAAATATTAGTACCTATCGGTGGCGGCCTGCAGCCGGTCCGCCAATGTCGTGGCCTCATCGTCACCGACCAGCCCCATCAGCGTGGACGCTGTCTCCGTCAGCTGCTTGAAGGGCGGCTGCTTCGACAGAATGTCGTCGTGTAGCGCCTACGATACAAACAAATTGTGATATTTACTGCACTTACAATAAAATTAAAATTAAGGGTTCTAAGTCTACTACTAGTACTACTAGTTACTGTGTTACTGATGTCGCATTATGTTGACCGTGGAGTGACGTTCACCTCGTTACTCTGGCAGTCGATCCGGTTGTCAGAGGAGACGCTAAGTCATTAGTAGCTGGTATTACAATGACAATATGTAGTTATATTCGGTCGTAACCTTGTGCTCCCTAATCTTGAGCTGAATCTTCTCCTCGTCCGTGGGCACGAGCTCCAGTGCTTTCACCTTCCGCTCGGCCGCTCCGAGCCACTCCACGAGCGGCTGCAGTTGGTCTTGGAACAGCTTCGCCACCTGTCCAAAGCAATATTAAATTGTATTCAAAACATAACAAATATACTTTGTACGAATAACACATTTTATGTACAGTTTCCATAATTACCAATTGATTAAAAGCATAGTTGGATAATTATGTTAGAGTGGAACGTTCACAAACGTTATGTGCGCGCAACTGTGGCGTGCGCGTGTCTCGTACTTGTATGTCCAGCGCCGTTACACAACATACCTTCATCGCTTGCTCCAGGTCGAGCATCCTCTGTTGCGCGCCGCCGGTGAGCGCGTCGAAGCGCTGCATGAGGCCGCGCAGCTGGCGCTCCACGGTCTTGCGCTCGGCAGGCTCGCAGCCGGCCGCCACCTCGTTGCCCATCGCGAAAAGCGACGACATCGAGTTCTGTCGATCCATCAGCATCTTCTTCAGAAACTGGGGGACGATATACACCAAAATTAGATCACGCCGTATCACCTGACTTGTCTGTCTCGGTTACTCGGTCGTTAAACTCCACCTAAAAAAACTTTCAAACTTTCCTATCCTCAGGAATAACTACTGTAATCACGATAATACCTACCAATAGACAAACTCCCTTCTAAACACCTAAATGTTGACCTGAACGTTGGCATGCGCATGAAGATTTTACGTTTCACAACTAAGTTTAAATTTACATTTCATTGTCGAAGTATCACATAACGGAAACCTTACATAAACACAAACATAGTTTTTGAATTCGTGCTTAGTGACGTACCTTCTGTTCTTGTAGCTGCGCCTTAACCACCTTGTAATCGGCGGAAGGCGGTTTCTGATTGGCCACCATATCTTCCGTATCGGCGAGCCATTTTTCCAGGCCGGCAAGGGCCTCCGCGAACTTGCCCGACTGCAGCAGCCCCACGTCGAGACGTCGCTCACGTTCGTTCATCTGGACCCAAAAGATTCGGTGTAAAAGATACAGTGCTTTAGTGAGAAAGGATCACCACATCGCCTCCAGAGATGCCAGGGTTACTACAGATAATTTTTTCAATAATGCTCGTCCCTACGCTTCATTCCTACTGAGCTCCCCAGTCATTCCTTGTTGAGTTACAAAATCGGATTTTGTATTCAAGTTCTTTATAAATAGTTCTAATATAGACCTACGGCCCTGCCGGCCACTATAGCCTATCGTACTCACCTTCTCCTTGAGCGCGTTCCAGCGGTCGTTCATTTTCTCGAGGTCCTTCTCGAGCTGCGCAGTGGCGACGCCCTGTGCGGCGGCGCGCACCAACGCCTGCCCCAGCCGGTTGCAATGCGCTACGTTCTGTCCCAGCGGCTCGAGCAGCCGTTGCCGCAGCTCTGAGAAGTCCTTCTGCTGCGCGCGAATGTGTTCCACTTCGGACGAAACTGGTTTCAGACTGCGCACCTGCTCCGATGCCTGACGAAAATATTTAATATGGTAAATACAATACAGCGCAATGATCTAGGAGCAGTAATGTTTTATTGCGAACTGTTCCATTGCAAAACAACAAAGCTTTAGTTATATCCAAACATGATACGCTGATTGATTTCGGTGCTTTCTATACTTCTCGAGACATAGTTTAAAAGAAAAATAAAGATTGATTAAATTAAATTCACAAGGTAGGCGAAATAACCATTACCTCATCAACATCATCCATGACGGAGTCGTAGGCCTTGTAGAAGGCCTCTAGCTTGCTGAGCGTGTCTTCCAGGTCCTGCTCCTTGGCACGCGCGCGTTCGTCTAACTTCGCTAGCTTCTTGCGGAGACTTTCCACCTGGATACAACATTCGTTTGAGAACTATCGTGTAAATTATGAATTTTCGTCGCGTAGCATATTATACATCTGTCTGATTCACACCATACACCGTGTAGTTTTATAAACTCGACAAATTACTTAAATACTTACAAGCCCTGACAATACGACAAATCAGACAGATAATTATAATTTACCTGTTCGTTGGCCTTGTCAGACTCGGCGTACCCGCTGTCCGCAAGCTCGTGTGCCGCGCGCTCGGTGCCCGCCACCAGGTCTTCGGCGGCCTCCAGCCGCTTGTAGAACCGTCCGATGTCCTCCAGCTGCGCCCGTACCGTCTTGATTTCGCGCCCAGGAGGTTTCATGCCATCCAGCTCCTTCTCGAGGTCCGACAGATCGTGAGACACGCCCTTCACCTTATCCTGCGAAGAAAACATTTTTGTATAAGTAAATCCATTAATGACTATAATGGAATCATGAAGGGGATTCATGAAGCTTTGCTGAAATATCGTAGTACGAAGGAACAGCGAGTCATTGATTTTATAGGTATCACTATCACAAGTAAACATACTTGGTTGTTCTTTTTAAATGAGAAGACTTCGAGCCATTTTATAGGTATACAAACCTGGAACTGCACGAAAGCTGCAGCGGCTCCCGCTAAGCGGTCCCTGGCCTCGTCCGCCTTGTTTTCGAGATCCTGCAGGCGCTCGGCCAGGCCACGCGCTGTCTCCTCCAGCACGGGACGCGCGCGGTTGGCGGCGTCGGGCCCGGCGCACTCCAGCGCCAGCGAGATGATGTCGTCCACCGCCGAGTTCACGCTCTGCGATAGCACGCCTGATTAGTGTCCCAGGTATTGTTGCTTGTATAAAAGCATCCACTTTTGCCATGTCGGCGTATTGATCTAAAGTCAAGAATGTTAACAAATGCAAAACTACGAAATATATACCACAAACAGTGCGCGGGATAGTAAAAAGGCAAAACCGCGAGTTCGAGGAACAGCGTAGAGCAGAGCTCGACGCCAAACGCGATGAATTAAAAGCCCGACCACCCGCCGCCATCAATTACTATTATGACAGCGGCAAGCTCAAGTGCCTACACGGCGCACGAGAGTTCGTTGCTAAAATCAGCTACGTAAGCCATCTCCGGGCGCATCAGCGCCACCTTGACTAGGAGTTTAAGTGGTCGCTATGGCCGAAATCGGTCGGAGAGGTCATCATTATCATCATCATATCTCATAACACCAGGTGAATCCGAGCTGCGTGTGAACCGAGGTGTGTGCTACCGAGGTAACAATTTCGTATTTTTGGATAGGTAACAACTAATAGAGTTTATGAATCCCACACGGGATTTGTGCCGTACACACGCGAGATTCACAAAGTGAACCACATAGATTGATGAACGGCATACCTGTAATGGTGCACGAAGTGCATGCACGTGGTCGGCGAGACGCGCCACCTGGTCGCGCGCGGCGGTGGGCGGGGCGTCCAGTGCAGCGGCCAGGCGTTCCTCGCAGCGCGCCAACGGCGCCTCCACTGCGCGCACGCGCTCCGCCAGTTCGCCCAGCTTACGAGCCGTCGACTCCAAGTACTCCACTTGTTGCAGGACCTCTGTTGGACACGATAGAGGCGTTAGAAAGCCTTCAGTAAACAATTACATTGATTAAGTATATATTTATTAAATTTTAATCCTTTAAAATTTAATACTTTTATCGTCGTACACTGGACGTATTAAATAAATATTTTATGTACGTTAGATAACTGATGACGGCTCGACATTTACTACTGGCTCCGGTTGTCAATATTACATTCTCACTAAGACTTATCGGAGGTCCTCGGTGCGTCGGAAGTTTTAGTTCCTACAATTGGGTAGTTCATAAATTCTCATTTATAAGGGACTACAAACCAGCCGTCGGGCGGGCCGCAGCTGGTCCTTACCGTTGTTGATGCGGTCCCAACGGTCCTTCATGTCGTCGAGCTGCGCGCGCACCAGCTCCTGGTCCACGTCGCACGACGAGATGAACGTCTCGCCCAGCGTCTTGTTGTTCTCGTACTCGCCGGACCTGACGCACCAACACAAACAACGCTCAACATTATACGAATACAAGAAGCCGTACGGTGCCCCCAATCTACTTGGCTTCACTGTAATGTAACCATACATTCCTGGACAAGTAACAATCCAGCGTCGATAAGTCCCTGGCTAATAAAATTTTAATGTATATACAGATGTTACATTTTTTATGTACCCTGTACTCAGGGTTTATTTTTTATAAGCTGGCCCGTTTTGACAACTGTTAAAGAAGAAGCAGTCACGCCGAAACTGGAGACCGGGGAACCGATAATATTATATATAAAGCTGGCGCTGCTGAAGCCCACTGAGCGAGGGAGGTGCGGGGGCAGTACCTCTTCCAGACGTCGTTCCTAATGTGCTGCAGGTCGCGCAACTGGCGCTCAACCTCCTTGCGCGTGCAGGCGGCGGGTGGCAGCTCGGCCAGCCGCTGCTCGGCGCTCGACAGCCACGGCAGGAACGACTCCTGCGCCTTGTTGTACTTGCGGCAGTGCTCCTGGTGGCCAAAACAAAGGAACTGGTGTAGTGCGAACTTTGCCAGTGACTGGTGAATCTACTAGAACACGCTTGAGTCACATCGATCGTAGTAAAATGTAGGAAATATAAATTACTGGTCGATGAATGTCGAGGACTGTGTACAGCAGACCAAGACAGCAGTACCAAAACATTACACCCAGCGAATGTTATCGCAACAAAGCCGTGACAAACCATTCAAAGACATTATTGGTCAAGTTGCTTGCGCAATTACCTCAAGCTATACTAATTGGCACTTAACCTGCACATGCAATTGCAATATGGCCTTTCCAACTCATTTTATTACCCACGTGTAAAAACGTATAAAAATTTTAGTTACCTATGCGTCGTAAATCTATGGTCAAATTGTTAACCTCAAAGCATTGAATTGATTGTTATAACGTGTTGTTTATGTCTATTATTGATAAGGTTTCACTTACATTGGTACATAAAACTGCTATCATTTGGGAAAAAGTTACGTGATGATTGATCTTACCTGGCAGATCATTGATGTAAATTAGAAACAAGTCATAACTACCCTCAGGTACGCCATAAAAAATATTTTGACATAATGATTCAGTTTTTTGGACTAATGGTATTCATGTATTATTTATTAATTCGTGTAATTGTTCTCTGACAAGTGAGACTTTATGAGATTATGAATTTGTCCTCTAACGTCATAATTACATAATTTATTAAACAAAGCCGTTTAAAGTACGTGACAATGGTCCGTACAACGTACGCGCATGTAATGTACGACGCGAAATATATACACAGAGTGTACCAAACGGAGGGATATATTGTGTATAGTAGGTTCTTTTACCATCAATGATAGAAGAGAAGTGTAGTGTTGTCAATATTTTTAAATCATTCACTCGAACGACAGTCACTTACCATAGCAGCCTGCAGCCTGTTGTACCTGTCGACCGTTTCCCTCTTTAGCTTATCCCACTGGGTTTGTATCCTATCCAGGTCTTTCTTCAAGTTTTGATGTGAAGGTTTCTTCTCCATTTCACGACCTCGAGGAAAATATAATTTAATCAGACCAACCAAGACTAGTCACGAGACACCACTTTGAAATCTTTGATCAATGTCACTGCTGTATCATATTATATTTTGCGTCCCGTAGCTCCCACACTGATGTCGCACTCTGTACACTTACGTACTGGATTACTATACTACTATATATATATATATATATATATATATATATATGTGTGTGTGTGTGTGTGTGTGTGTGTGTGTGTTTGTGTGTGTATATATATATTTCATGAAATGTATGTAAACAGCGGGATGCACTAGGCGTATCGAGACCTAACACGTGTTGGATACTACAGTAAGAAGTAGGCTTTACTGTCAAATAGTAAATGATTTCCACAACTACAATAAAGTCTACTAATCAAACATTTAGGAGAAGATATTATATTTAAGCGCAGTACGGGCAATACCTTTGTCGAGCAGCATGATGATCTCGTGCTCGCGCTGCGTGAGATCGCGGTAGAGCGGCTCGTGCTGCGCCAGCTGCTGCTGCAGCCGCCCGCGGTCGGCCGACACCTGCAGTCTCCCCGGCAGGGCCGCCAGCTCCGTCGCCAGCCAGCCCAACGTGCGCGACACGCCCTCCTCCAGATTGCGACCGTCTCTGCGAAACGCACTCACCAACGTAACGAGGCGGCTTACTCTCGAAAACGAATTTTAATTAGTCTTTTATTCCAACTACTTTTGTATTCGACATTAATTTTGAACAATAAATTTGAATATTGTATCGATTGAGCCACCAATCAATCGTGCCTTGCATCAATTTACACAAATCACGACTCGATCTTGTCGTTAGTAAGTAAGTAACACAACCAACTGAAGTCACATTAAAATGTACAAACTAAACAAGATCACGTAACAAACTGTTCTCAATAAACTATAGGTAAACAACGTGGTTGCGGCCGGTTGAGATATTAACAATTATTTGTCAACAAAATAATTACAACTCGTTTGATCGATGGAATAATACTGAGATGTCCCATTTCGGAATTAAATAATTGTTTGTTCATGTTAAATAATTACATCCACATAAGCTTAAAAACATTAATTCGTTATGCATTTCAAAGCCAAACTTTTTTGAGATACTTATGATAACGCATAACTATTAAAATGTATACTAACTTGAGCGCGGCCTCAATTTCCGCCTTCCGGAGGTCGAGCTTTCGCTGTAGCGCGTCGTACTGGCGGGCGGCACTGACCAGCTTACCGCTGATGTCCTGCCGCGCGGTGGGGTCGGCCAGCACGTCGCCCAGCGCCGCGCCCGCCGCCTCCAGGTCGGCCAACAGTGGTCGCTGACCTTCCAACTGACGCTCCAAATTCTGCATGCAAAGGGTCAAACGGTCAAACGACACAGGCGCAGCAAGCATCCATCTGAGGTGTACGCGGAGAGCGGACTTGAGAGTTTAAAAAAAAAAATTAAACCAGTCTTCTCCTCCAGGACTTGAAACTGCAATGGTGAATTGTTAACTTGACGTTGAACTCGTCCATAGGCTACCCGTCATCAGTTGCATGACTTGTACGCTTTCTCACCTGTCCTAAGTATATGGTATGTTATTTGAATACAGAAGGAATATGATTGGGGGCATCAAGGTGGCGATGACCGTAATAACCGTGACCTCGTTGCCTCCGAGGCTAACTTCCGCAGGCTACGCCGCTTCGCGAAGCGTTGGCACAGAGACCGGCGGGATCGCGAGAACACAGGTAATCCGAAGGCAGAGCTAGCGCTCGAGTCGGGTATTCTGTATTGTATAATCCCAAGACGGGAGGCCAGCCAAGGAGGGACACATGAGGGCGGAGAATCCGCCCGAACTGAACGGAGTCAGGAAGACACACCATGAACTGTGTCCTCCGGCGATTCTGCCCGTATAACCGGAAGGATGATAGGGGCCACGGGTGGTGGTGGGACATGTCCTAAGTATATGAAAAATATCTAATTAAAAATAGCGAGGTATAGAAGTGAGAGTGTGAGTATAGGCACCTCGACGTCCCGCAGCCGGTCGGCGGGCGGGCGCGCGCGCTGCGAGGCCACGTCGTCCAGCCGGTCTCCGATGGCGAGCAGCGCGTTCTGCAGGCGCGCCAGGCTGGCGTCGAACTCGCGCGACGTGTCCGCCGCCGCGCCCAGCGACGCCGCGCGCTGCTCCAGTCTACACGCATCCGGAATACTCGTTATACATACGCATACAGGAACCGATTCACTTATGTACGAGCTTTGATTGAGCACTTCGTACATAAAATGTTCTCTGTGCACGGTCGTCAATTGGACAACTAATTACAAAATTTTGCTACTGTTCACTTGTTTCATTACATATTAGTCGCTACGCTACTTGAAAGGTTTTTGGACCGGCTCCGAGATTCATTTGGCCGCAAACTCTGTGTAATCCGAAGAGCAATGGTGTAGAGTACTCCAGGTCTCCTCAATTACCCGAGAAGACTGATGTCCTGTTATGGACCACCAAAGGAGTTGATGCCCAATCGAAATAAAGTTTAAAACTTTGTTTTTTTTTATAATTATGCCATAAATAAAAATGAAATAATAAAAATGTTAATGCATTTAAAACATTGCAAGAAAGTGACACGTTCAAGAGCTAAAGAAATAATAACTTACTTGTTCAGTAGATCGTTCCACCTGTCTTGCAAGTCCTGCACCTTCTGGGAAAGCTTCTGCGCATCAGGATCGTCGGTGCGTAGACGTTGCAGTACGCCGCTCGCCACTTGCTCCAGGTGCGCCAGCTGCGGCTGCTGTCCACGGAACTCCTCGCGAAGGACTTGCACCTGCGAGCGAACACCGTGATTACGTTTTTAATATTCGAATTCCACCAAAAAGGTTTATATTTTGATGTGACACTCAAAATATTTAAATATCGTCTTATCGCAAATTATTTTCGCATGCATTTATAGAGTAGGCCACGCGGCCCATACTGTGGATTTGTATGGTTTTATAAATCAATATGTATTCGTCATACCTACATTATTTCGTACCATGCGAAAGATTGCAAAAAAATTTTTGTTCATTTATAATACATATAAAATAAAACTATGTGAAAATAAATAACTTTCAAAACATAATCAATATTATGGTGACTCGCGATACTCACTTGCTGTACTTGGGTCTGCACCATGCGTGAGTCGGACGATATCGGGCCGAGTGCGGCCATCATGCGGTCCTTGGCGCCCAGCCACTGCGCTAAGTTGCTGTGGGTGTCGTGGAAGTCCTTCATTTCTTCCATCAGACGGATCCTGAAACGAAACCCATCGAATCGAATCTTTATGTCAAAAAGCACCGATGAGTACGACGCACACCACATTTAAAACTATATCGAAAGCGCTCTATTTTTACCATCTATCGTTACTTACCTATTTTCAATAAAAACAAATTAGATGGCACATGTACACGAGCCAACATACGCGATCCATCTTTCTCAGCAATTTATGTATTTAACATCGAAATTAAATTCGTTCAAAAATATAAATGTGATAAAGCGTTATACATATGTCTGTGCGTATGTATATTGTATGTGTGTCACTGGTACAAAATAAGGATGTAGTATACTTGAAAGGTCACTATCGGTACTGACTTGTCTTTGAAAGCGTCGTGCAGCGCCTTCCAGCGAGCGGCCACCTCGTCCATCTCGTCGTGCAACCGGTCTGCACCCTCGACGCTCTGCTTGCGGCGCAGCAGTTCACGTACCTGCAGCAACCGACCTCTTTATTATAGCGAATAGTTTCAGTGCGGTTATGGCAGGCTGGTGGTCCGTTCTACCATTAGTCCCGCCGTAAAGAATTTCAGGGAAGGCATACAATAAAGGTGAGTGATCCTTGTTGTCACCCTTACAATCTAGGGAAGACAGTAGCCCGATGGAGTTTCGTGCTGCTGTGCTTGGGCAGAAGGGTAAGTTTGGGGGTTATCCTCCTAGATGAGACATGCTGCACTCATGCGTTCATACAAATCGGACTGTCAACAGTGAGTTATATACCCATATATCCCGTGGGCTCTCCTAGACGGAATGCTTCGGAAAATTTCTTCCTCCAATACACAGATTGGTCAGGGTTTCCTCTATAATGACCAATTAGTGGCATGACCACTGCCTTTATAACCTAATATTAATCCGGCCTCTGAGGACGCATTCTTTAACTTTGGTCCTTCGAGTCCATTCCAAGTAGCTCTAAACCTCTTCATCAGAGTGCAAGTTAATTGATTGCCAAGTCAATAATTTAGCATATTTTGTGTGTATAACTTGCAGTGAATATCCAAAAAGACTGTACAGGGATAAATTATTATTGTTCTATATACACGCAATGATCACCTGAGTTTTGGTGGAGTCGAGGATACTCTGTTTCTCATACATCTCCTCGAGGACGGCGCGCGCCTGCTTCGTTGTCTTGTCCGCCTCCTCCTTCGTGTTGGGGATCGACTCCTTGGGCAACTGTCTCTGTAACTGTGAATAACACAAGTTATACATGTATATATACATGTCGTCTGTTTGTTAACGGTCGTGAATCTAAGATACAATGCCGCTGCAGTCCAGTTACTGATCAATGCAGTCACGCCAGCTAATAATTTACATGTTTGCAATTTTAAATATCTTGCGAAGTGAGATAGAAAGATAAAAATTCGAGCGTAAGGTAGGTAGAGTCATTTTGTTAACCTAACAAGAGCTTTTATTCACCGTCGCGTCCGTCGCAGTTCCTCGTAACCACGGTTTATACAACGCGAGAAAAAAATGATGCGCGAGAAGCTGACCGATACAAAATAACCATACCTTGTCGAGGAAGGAGTTGAGGTTGCGGAAGCTGTCCAGGTGCTTCTTGACCTCTTCCCTAACGGTGTCCAGTTCGGTCTGGCGGTCGGCCAGCTTGGTGCCCAGCAACCCGTACCGGTTGTTGATCTCTGACAGCTGCTGCTGCACCGGTGACAGTTCTGCAACGACAGTTTGTAAATCAAGTGTGTGTAATATACGTTTGAAAGAAACAAACCTAACTTCTTCGATACTGTGTCATGCTCATCTAGCTATCAACTACCATTTTATATAACACAACGTAAGCTTTGGTTATACCCGATCACACGCATTAAGTTACAGAAGCTAACAGAACTGTTAAGTGACTTTATTGTAAACTAGCGGCCCGTTCACATTTCGTACAGGTTCAGCAATTCATTATTATGCAACGCAATGTGCTGCAGATGCCTTCTCTTACCACGACCTCATTTTTCTTTCTTATAAATTAAGACCTCCTAAAGCTAAGTCAAGGATTCTACTTCAGCGGAATTTCGGTATTATGGATGTCGATGCGTTCCGGAGCGACATGACCAATCTTAACTGGGATGTTATATACAACGCTGACTCCGTTGATGATCAAGTAGCAATCTTTAATTCTCTTCTAATCCAACTACTTGATATTCATGCGCCTGTACGCCCTGTTCGCGTACGCCATTTTCCTGCTCCCTGGCTGACTGACGAAATAAAAAACCTAATCAAAAAGAAAAATAATGCTAAAAATAGGTATAAAGCGGACCCCAGTGACGATAACCTCGCTAAGTATAAGGCAATTAGGAATCACTGCAATAAGGTGTGTGGAGATGCACAACGACGCTATATCCATAATCATGTCCAAGACGAAGATCCAGCAAAGGTCTGGAAATTCCTAAGAACTTTTGGAGTCGGGAAGTCTCGTAACATTGATTCTCTTATTAAAATAGATTTTGACTGCTTAATAAAGTATTTCTCTGGCGCTTCTTGCATTGATAATATTTCAAAGCAAACCACTTTAGATTTTCTTCTTTCACTGCCAACTCCTGATTATCCTGCTTTTTCATTGCGCAAATTTCACATTCGTGATGTTAAGAAGAGTATATTCGCCATCCATTCCGATTCTGTAGGCAGTGATAGCATTAGTCGTCGAATGATCATTCCTATCCTTGACCTTATTGCACCTATAATCACAAATATCCTAAATTTTTCCTTAACCTCTTGTATATACCCCCCTCAGCATGGAAGGATGCACAAATTATCCCCATACCGAAAAAGCCCAATCCTCTTTCCTGTTCCGATTTCCGGCCTATATCCATTCTCCCATTCCTCTCTAAAGTATTTGACCGACTTATTTACCTTCAACTTAAGTTCTTCCTTTGTACAAATAACCTAAATCCTTATCAATCCGGTTTCCGCCCAGGTCATAGAACGACGACTGCTCTCCTAAAGGTGACAGACGACATTCGCTTAGGAATGGACAGCGAGCAAGTGACTGTGTTATCTTTGCTAGATTTTAGCAATGCTTTTAATACAGTAGACTTCGACATTTTGCTAGCGACATTACGCTCTTTTAACATATCTCCGAATGCGATTATCTTGTTTCATAGTTACTTGCATGGGCGCCGACAGCGTATCTCTGTCAACAATGAGTATTCAAAGTGGACGGAGGTTGCTGCCGATGTACCTCAAGGTGGCGTGTTGTCTCCTCTCTTCTTTTCTGTCTATATTAACTCAATAAGTCTCAATTTATCTTCACTCTATCACCTTTATGCTGATGATCTCCAAATTTACAACCAATGCCGAATCGAGGATTTATCGAAGGCTATTAGTATTCTCAACGACGATTTATTCAAAGTCTCGATGTGGTGTCAACTACATGGTCTAAATATTAATCCATATAAGACACAGGCCACAGTTATTGGTAGCTCGAGCCTTATCTCTCGGATTAACTCGTCTAATCTACCACCTATTATGCTTGATGGGGTTAGTATTCCTTTAAGTGAGAAAGTGAAAAATCTTGGGGTACTTATGGATAACACTCTGTCTTGGAGTCCTCAGACTAGTGAGGTGAGTAAAAAGATGTTTTCAGCTATGGGATCGCTTCGCAGACTACGTAACTTTCTTCCAATCTCAACCAAAATTGCGCTTTCTCAATCTTTACTCCTACCGATCCTTGACTATGCAGACATTTGTTATCTAGATCTAACTGAAGAGCAACTAAATAAACTTGAGCGACTCCAGAATTTATCAATACGATTCATATTTGGGATACGCAAGTATGATCATATCTCCGAGTATCGTAAAAAGCTCAAGTGGCTCCCACTTTTCGACTTCGCCGAAATACTCATATTCTCTCTGCTACTTACTGCGCACTGTTTAACCAAAACACTCCAAATTATTTAAAAGAACGATTTCAGTATATGCATCTCTCCCATGAGACACGTGTTCTGCGTTCAAATTACAATCTATTTCCCTCTACACCTAATTGTTCTTCATCCTTTTATAGTAAATCCTTCACTGCAACAGCTGTGAGATTGTGGAATGCTCTTCCTATTGCCATACGACGCGCACAGACTCTCGATTCCTTTAAGAAACAAGTGAAGGATTATTATATGTCTTGTTTATAAATACCTATTTGCAATTCTATCGCTGTAGTTATTAATTTATTTTTCTCCTTTTTCTGTTTATTTCTTTCCCATGTTTTTTTCGCCTCAATATTCACACTATCTGCTGACATACTACGTTTGTGCTTTATACTATGTCCTTCTTTATTTCTGTACATGCTCTACCCTATCCTTTTGTAAATAAAATTTTAATGGGGTTTTAGCGTAGGCTTTTTTAAGTAAATTTATAGTAAAATCTGGAATTTCAGGAATTTTGAGTTAAGTCACTTTCATTCCAAAGGTGCGATATATAATGTTGTACTGAATTTCATTATAACACTCCTTTGTTTCTTTTCGATCCCTTCTGTGCAAACGGTTTACTCAACAGACAGCCACATTCTTACTGCTCGATGTGTGGTATCTCTATGAATTTCAAAAAAAAGAACATCTGTATGAATTTTAAAAAAAGAACATTGTCATTCACTTGCGTTTCACTACCAGAACGCCGTGAGCCGTAAAAAAAGTAGGTTATTCGAATCCCCGCCATTTTTCTTCGATATTTTTATTGTTTTGTTTACAAAAAAATTAGCAAAAATGTTACAAAAATATGTTAGTATACAAAATGTTAATTACTACTACAATAAATAATTCTTTTAATAATATTTAGTTTATTTCTATATACTCAGTACTGGATTATTGTATATTGGGTAACTAAGACTGGCTGTTTTAATGTTAGCAGTAAACTAACTGTTTCAGAATCTTTTATAGAGGCTTTAAAGCATGGAAGTAGATAAAGTCTTGTATGCAACTGTTGATAATTAGGTATTAAAACACTCGTGTGATACTATTATTACACATTCGTGTTTTAATACCCCTTATTATACAACAGTTGCAGAAATAACTATTGCCTATAAGATGTATTTTAATGCTTCGCTTAAAAATTCCAATGGGCAACTCGCGTATCAACTTTGGAACCTTATTGTAAAAACGAACTCCAAGCCCCATAAAGGAACGCTGAACCCTTTAAAGACGATATGAAGATGTAACCAAATTATGCCTATTTCTGATTCTATTTATCTATTCTATTCATGATTGTGTGTATCGCTTTTCTGCTTATACGTATTTTTTTTATAAATACTAAATAATTAGTATTAATATACATAAACCATTGAGTTATAACAATACTAAGAAAGAAGAGATGCGGCAAACTCAATTTGAGCGCAATAATTGATGTAATAGCGAGAGAATAACCAATAGCGGTTGAGTCTCGCGGTACGTTAGCTTACAGCGCAAAACGTTGCCTCGTGGGCAATAAATTTCAATTAGTATATTGATAGATACCATCCAGGTGGAAGCCGTCCTGGCTGGAGCGGCGACTGGAGAATCCGCTGGAGGCGGAGTGCGAGACGGGACTGGCCAGTCCCAGCTTACCCGGCGACGGGGAGCGTCCTTCCAATGTGCGGCCTGCCCAGACCAATAGTATTAAGATACGGTGCCCATAGCCAACAGCAAATCGCTACAACTACATGATGTGAACTATTTCTATTCTAATTCTATATTCTAATAACTAGTTCGTAGTCCTACATATATGTAAAATTCTAATTAGAGCACACCGTGGTCAGAATAATGTTATAGACGTGTATGAAGTGCACGTTCTGTAGCGGACTCGGTGGTGGTGGTGGTGGTGGTGGTGGTGGTGNNGTGGTGGTGGTGCGGTGCGGGGAGAGCCAAATGTGTCGGCCGCTAACACCGTCAGATGCTGGGACCTGATAGTAAGTGATCACCGCCGCCCGTGTACCTCCGTAACACTAAGGGCATCACCAACGTACGAACGTACGAAGCGGAGCATCTATTTAAAGATACAAGTTTTTTTTTCTTTGCGTGATGTCTTATGATCCGTTGTTGTGATACATTGGACCTGAAAGCAGCTCGTACAATAACTCGAATCAAGCACAATATTATTTTCAAAAGTAAATTTCAACGCGAGTAAGGTATACTGACTGGGCGTGTGTCGCTTGGTGGGGCTGTAGAGCTGCCGCTTGCGCGGCGGGCTGTCGGCGCGCTCGCCGCGGGACAGCGCCTCGTACACCGCGCCCGCCTCGTTGACCTGCACCAAGAAAGACTGTTCAGACGCATCCTGTCACACTCGTGAGGTGAAGCCGTGTAGCGGTTCGGTTCCTCCACGGCCATACCAAAACACCTATGCTGAGGTACGATCATGGTATAATATATATCGTCACGACTTATCTAACACAGGCGAGTCTCCGCCTCGCACTTCAGGTTACAGATACAACAAGCCGACACGTAGCGACACTATTGGATCTGTCCACAGTGTCGCGGCCGCACGACTCGCCGCGAGTGACGTCGATACACACCGTCCGCAAGAAGAGTCCGTCTAAGAATTCGACCGCAGCTTTGGGAAGCAGCAGTGCACACCTGTGACCCTATGTGGCTCGGTGGCCGGTGGTGTTACCACCGAAGTGGTACGTTGTCTACGAACGTATTCGGGCTCATTTCGACGAAGCCAGGGCATTCGTTAATGTGACATATGAGTCTTTATTCTTGGGTCTTGTTTCGGGCGTATATATCCGGGAGGCGATCTTCTTCAGACATTCTTTTCTATTTATTGAAAACGTTTTAATCTAACAGTGGATAATAAAGTGTGATAGTAAAGTGGTAAATAAAGCTGTTATTGGTGACATGAGTGATACCTTGTCAATAGTTATGGAAAAGTCCCGGTGCTCCTTGGCGAGGGGTCGCAGCTCGTCCTGTTGCTGCTTGATGACGTCCAGGTCCACGGCCACGGGCCGCAGGTGGCCCACGCTGCTCTCCATCGATTGGAGCCACTCGAGAACCTGCCGACAATGCGTTAACGTCAATTGGCCCTACCTTGAACTATTCGTCCGTGTCGAATGCGCGAGTGACACTTTTCAGTGATACAATTACTATGTATATTACTATAATGTAACGACTTATTATATTATACGCCGGTTGATTTTCATATAAGCCCAATGGATGAGGACCTGCGTTCTCTATTTGATGCAACGCGAGTGCAATCTCTAGTTGATCATCAGTAACTGTCGCGTATTGTGTCAAAACAGTACCAGACCAGTGTCGGATTTGCTCATTAAACACAGACATGACAATACCATACCACACACTCGCACAATACGGTAACCCTTCACCAAAATTACAACATCCTCGCCAAAAGATCCGAATAAGAAAATCGTAAAATATATATTCAATTATTACGTCATACCTGTAACTTGAGAGTCTCGTACTGGTTGTGCTGGTCCGCTCGTTGCTTGGACAGCTTCTGCTTCTCTTCCAGGGTGCTGTTGAAGTCGCGCCATTGGTTCTCCAGCGCCTGCCGAAACGCATCGTTGCCAAAGAGATTGAGAGATGGAAAGGGAAAATGAGAAAGTCCTTTTACTGGAGCGAGCACTCGTTATCAACTACATATATGAAATAATTTATTTTATTCGCCCAACTGTAAACGGTGCGGCAGTGGAAGACTGTTTTTACATTTCTTTCATCATTTAAAAATATATTTTAAAAGACTGCAAATTCCACAAACATTTCGCCAGGGAAACATCGACTTATGTCTATGTGATATGCGACGTCGAGGGGCGACATCAACAATTGAACATAAAGTGAGTGTACAAACTGAGCGAGGAGATCGGCTCACCTTCATCCTCTCGCGCACCACGTGCGTGTCGGTGACGTCCTTCTTGGAGACGAGCTGCCTGCCGCCGCGCAGGCACTCCTCCAGCAGCGGCGTCTGGCCGTCCCTGTACCGACAAACACGTCGCGTGCTAATTCGCTAATTCGGGAACTAACGGCTACCAACTAGCTGATATGATAAAAGATACAAGTTTAGCCGGACCGGACCCGAAGTAGTGATGGAATGAAAGTCGATACCGACTGTAAAATGCGTATATTTTTTTGACACGGCAGACTAGTGGTACAGTCGCAGAGAGAAAGTTTAAATTTTTAGCAACGTACAAGTGAGCACAGTAGTTGACAAATAACCACATAATACAGTACAAATAGACATGTGCCGTGACATGAGAAATGTGTGGTCTTGTTACATGTCCAATATTAGTTATTTGTAAATTTATGCAAATAAGCCGAGTAAATGTTTTACAAAGTACAAGATATTCTTTTTAAAGGTGTAAACCGATCGCTCGTCGATGTTTACGGGAACCTCAAAGTTCCCATCTTCGTACATATATATGTATACTTATAGCGACCTGGAGTGCTGCAGGTCGTGCAGCCTCGCGCGCAACTCGTCGGCGGGCAGGCGCGCCAGCTCGCGCGCGTCCGCCAGCTCGGCCAGCTGCGCGTGCGCCGCCTCCAGCCGCGCCGCCTGCCCGCTGAACTGCGCCAGCTCCGCCGACACCTCGTCCAGGAACTGGCCGCGCTTCATTGTCCGCTCCACGAGCTTTTCGTATCTGTCGTACATTTTGAAATATGGTTAAACTAAAAATCGTGTTCTTCCAAATAAAAAAATATTCACCTAAATCTTTTATACGACGTCAAGGGGTTTCATCAGAAGCAACAATCATGAGTAGACAGGACCACGCTCCGTAGAACTTTCCGATATAAAAGTGCGACACACACGTGATTATTGTTAGAACTGTGTTCGTACCTGGCGTAAATGTCCTCGGCGCGTTGTTCCAATTTTTTGGCTATCCTGGCGTTGGATGGGGTGAGGGCGGCGTCTCTGGCGGCCGCCAAAAGCTTGCCCAGGGTGGCGCGCCGGCTCTCCGCCTCGGTCAGCGCCACGCGGTGCTCGCGGAGCTGCTCGTCGAGCCGCTCGCGGATCAACGACGCCGGCTTCATTTGACTCCTGGCACAATACAGCAGAAACGACGTTACGGTACATTTTCATACTTGTCAACTTTCAAATTTTCTTGAATACAAACGTACAGACACCAACTGACAATTTAGTTCCAGTATGGATGAACTTGCATTTTGATGTTTATTACATGTCATGTAATGTTCATGTCTTGTTTTAATGTGTTTCAAGTAAACCCCAAATTTGTACCTTGATTACTTTATCGTAACCATGTTAATTATTTTTATGTAAAAAATCGACAAACGAGATAAGGGCCACCTGAGCGCATCGCTGGGGAGGGGGTGACCAGGTGACCGGCTTTTTAATATATATACGAGTCAAATTGTGATCTCGGAGATAATTGTTAATAGACAAACGAGGCAATAAGAGTAGCAGACTGACTTGAGCGCAGTCTCGGCTTGTTGCAGCCACTGCGCCTGCGCCTCGGCGGCGTCTTGCAGTCCCTGACATTGCAGCAGCGCGGCCTCCAGGTCGGCGCAGCGCGCGGCCACGGCGTCGCCCAGCGCCGCGCACCGCCCGGCCAGCTCCACCACCGGCACCTCCAGCTGCCGGATGTCGGCCGGAGTCAGGTTCCCTTCCAGGGACTTCACCAGCTGGTCGCACGCCTGTATTAGTTTTACACTACAATGTAACCTAACTCCGGGTGGAAAAACAGAACTTTAACTTGTCACCGTCTTTATGGTCATTATTTTTAGCAACTTTCTTTATTCCAGTTTATTAATTCTTAAATATGTATATCCATACCAAACTTTAACATTTTATCAAATAATCAAATGATAACTTACGATGTCGTGTTTAAATAAAAAAAATTACAATTGTTTCAAAATAAACAGATTTCAAGCAAAAATCAAATAAAACAAGAGCGACACGTGCGTCCACTCCAGTGTCGCCAGTGGGTGTGGGTGTGGCTCCCCCCGGGACCGCGCCCGTCACTGGCTATCGACACTCACGTCTTTAGCGTTATCGACGAGCCGGCCCTGCGATAGGATTTCGTTGTGCAAGGCCTTCGCCCTCGCTAGCTGCGCTTCCACCGCGCGGGGCTCGCCCCCCACGGCCTCCGACACCGCGCCGTGAACCTGGCCCTCCACCTAATGAGCACATAAAAAGGGTACGCAAATTATACCAAAATATATAAAACGAATTATATATAAATGAAACGTTTCCTGCCTAGAACGCCATGGTAAAGTTATATTACGAAACAGTCGGCCTCGCCTCGTGGCCTTCCGACCTTCAAACTTTCTAACGATAACTTGCATTACAAAATAAGTAAATATAAGCATGTCTTATATATATCTGGAAGATACTACATCTTCAGAATTTTTTGTGAGCGAGAAGCTCTATTACAAATCACAAGGCTTATCACCTCATTGATATCGAACTAACCGTGTTGAGCCATCTCTCGGCGCGTTGCAGCGCGTCCCGGTACCGGGCGGCGCCGTCGGTGGCGGTGCGCAGACGGTCCAGCAGGCGCTGCGCGCGCGCCGCCAGGTCGGCGTGTTGCCGGCGAGCGCGCGCAGCGTGCTCACGCACGACACTATCAACGGACGCCGGCACGTGCGCCAGGCGCGCCGGGAGCGTTGTGCGGTACTCGTTCAGAATCGACAGGAATTCCTGCTCGGTGACAGTAAAATTAATTAGTTTTTGTCCAAAATTCAACAAACAACATTATTATTATATCTTTTAAATAAAACTTCGTAAAACCTTGCTCTCATCGACGAACTTCTGCGCCGCCATGGTGATGAACCGGAGGTCGGCCTGGTGCGCGATCACGTCGCTCACGAACTCGCGCACGTCATCGCTCTGGCCGGGCAGGGTGTCCAGCTTGGCGAGCGCCGCCTCCTTGTCCTCCAGCGTGCGGTACGCAGATTCCATCCACGAGTTGAAAGTGTTAACCTCGTTCCTGCGACAGCATCGAGTGGTAAACTGGATTATACCGCGCGCAGCTCTCCGACTATTTGAAAATTTAACGTCGGGTGCGAATCGATGGTCGCTATTGTCTACACCATAAAAGATAGAAGGTCCGACTTAGTTGTATGACAAAATCATCTATCTAAGTGATAAGATGTGGTGCAGGCGGCACAGGCCTCTGTGATGACGGGTAGACGCTACACAATAAGAGAAGCCTAGTCTTGTGACTAATAAAAGGCCACACTGCTCCGAGTAGCATCTGCAAATCATCGCGCCTAAAGGCATCATGGAAGATCTGTTCGATTTCTACGTCAATTACTTAGAAAATTAATGCAGAATCTCTCAAAATGCAAATGTTTACGACCTCTGAACAAGCATCTAGTTTTCCCCCTCTCGAAAGTGTGTTAACAGCCGAGGAGCACTCACGTGAACTTGCCGAGCTCGTCGCGGGCGGCCGCGAGCCTCCTCAGCATCTTGTCGCACCTGTCGGCGCACTTGTCGCAGCGCTGTTTGAGTTGACGCACGCCGCGCTCCAGCGCCGCCACCTGTTGCGCAATAATAATTCATATACACCATTCATACACACCACAACCGAAGAGTTTTACTATTTATTTAAATAAAATTAATATCAAAACAAACAAAAACATAGAATGAACAATTATTTGCACTGATATGTGAACTGTATGGGCGGTTGGTGTTTTAAAGTGTTCCAAATACCGTTTAAGAGTTCATGAGTTAGTCACCTCGTGAGGAGCAAGCACGTCGCTTCCAGACACAAGCAATTGCTTGGCCTGGTCCGCGCACGCCGACACCTGCCGCTGGTGACTCTCCAAGTCGTCTTTGATCAGTTTCAGTATATTGATCTGGTTCCTCAGCTCGTCCATGTCCTCCTTTACAGCCTCTTGGTTCGCAAGCCGTTCCTCCACTACGGCGATCCACTCCAGCAACTTCGATAGAGTCTCATCGCAAAGCCTGTATTTCTCTTCTACTGCTTGCTGCACATTTAAAAACGAAACATTAGTTTTTGCCAGTGTGCGGAGCGAACGGGTTTATTTACAGAATCGTTCGTTGACCGGTGCACTCAGCATTTACATGGCATCTATTTCTACTTGACTGTTTGCAGTGCTTTGTACGTTTAACTAGGGACGTTTCAAATTTCAAATGCTTTTTAATAGTGAATTTTGGGGATGCAAATATACAGTGAAACACTACAAAATTTTGTTGACATATTTACAAAAGAGGACGAGATAGATGTATAGTTAGGTGGTACAGCTCATGATTCAAATGCAGAATCGACTATTCCTGTAAGGAAAGCTTACACTAAGACCACAAACTATGCGCAGACAGAAGCGAGATGTCCTGAAATAGAAAGAGTGGCGACGGTAAACAGCCAATAACAGAGAGCGTGAACGTGACGAGACACAACGAGTCCAATTGTTGCGTACACCTTATATTAGAACACAAAGGCACAATACCATGCAAAAAGCGAAACATGCATGCTGTGAATTAAATGCGACCAACAAAACTGAATTTGACGATCGCATTAAAGATAACAGAGTAAATTGTATTTATATTTAGTATTATTTTTTGAATTAGAATTATTTGTTAAAAAGAATAAAAGAGTAAAGGTACCTTTTACAATATCTGAAACTTTTAGAAAACAGTTTTTTTGTTTGAGATCATGTAAGAAAATATAAAACAAGACTGTACACAATTGAAAAAAATGGGTCGAATTTAAATTTTAGTTTTTTATGAGCTCTTATTTCATTACAAAATAACTTGGAAATATGGAAATTTTAAATCGATAATTGACATGAAATAAGTTCTCATGTATAGTATAGGAGACTTTAAAATAAGACGATAATGAATTATAAATACTACCTTCTGGTGTTTGTGTTGGTACAAAATGTTTTACCATCGTGATATTGTGAATGTTCGCGCGAACCCGTCTTAGCGTTCGTCATGCAATCCAAGATGTGAGCGCGGATCCAAGAAATGAGTATTTTGGAAGTTAAACTTATCAGGGGCATTAACGATAACAAACAAATCAAATTTTTTAAACTGAAAATCAAAGTACCAGCTGTCATAGTTACTGGTTTTTGAATGATGAAGCGAACGAAATAAAGCATAGTTCACTTTGTCGGCCAGGACCACAATCCTTTGCCGGTTTCACAAAACTCTTAGCACAAAGTGATTATGGATGTTAGGTATTTGGCGATACGGTGATGGTTCGTAAAATCGTCGTTAATATGATCCCTCAAAGGCAAGCATTCACGATTTAGCTCAAAAGGGCTCTTTAGCATCGCAGGCAACAGCTGGAAATAAAAAACAACATACATCGAGCCTTATTACTATGTGATTAAGCACGATTTCGCTTTGTTTCAATTGACAGTTTTCGGTCGATCAATAAATGACATAGCGGTGTTAAAAGATCTGAAATACAGTTCACTTTATTGATTGCGGTATTCTGCGGATCACAAAGCAGTAAAATAACTGACAGTCGCTTGATTGTTTTTGTATCACTATCGAATGCTTCGTCATTAAAGGTGGAACTATTTCAAATCTTCATCCTGGTATACTGAAAACGGGCAATTGTCGAGCGAATTGCCTTAAACTTAAGCATCTAAAAACGGCACAAGACATTGATATACTAAAAACCACTAAAAATATACGAAAGAAAATGCTAATAGCTGATAATAAAAAAATTCTAACGTCGGCGTTACTGATTAAAGTTATGCGTATAAGTCAAAATTTGCTTCAACCGATAACACACCTGCTTACAAAGCAAGTCAAGAAACTGAAAATATTAATTAAATTCCTTAAGACGTTACATTAGTTTTTAAAATAATTAATTTTTTCATTGTTGCTTTATGACCAAGTGTGCAAAAATAACCCCAGACTTTCCTAGATCTTACAAAATCTACAGTAAAATATTAATATAAAACGTGCTAAGTATACTACAAGAAATGAATAAAAATTAAACTTAACGAAGATGACTTAAGTTACAGGTAGAATGAATTTATTATAAGTAACTAAGACTCTATATTATAGAAGGCCACAAACTGTGACGTCACCGTTGCCTATAACTCAGCCTAGACAAAAGTCTTGTGGGTGTCGTGCCATGCCAATGTTTAAGCTAAATGCTTAAGATAAGATCACCGGTTGAAAGTGAAAAAGGAAATTTAAAGCAACACCTTTCCTTAAGAAGCACAACATCGAGATTAGGATAAATATTCTCACTCACCCTCGTTTCTGCTGGCAGTAAGTAACCCTTCTTAAGAGCTTTGACTAAATCGAGACTGACTTCCTTTTGCGGATCGACTACTAATCTTCCTTCGATAGGATTGATGAGTTGCTTTTCTATTGCTTGTACCAATGGCAATATTTTTCCCGTTTCTGGATCTTTCACAACCGTGCTAGAAGGATCGACGATTCCCTGTTGTATTGCTTCGCCTAACGTTAATCTCTTTCGGTCTATGACACTTGTTGTTATAAAAGGATCATTAAGTGCGCCAGTTGTTGGATTGTAAATACCGAAATTCAAAGTCTCTATGAGACTGAAGCTTTTCTTAGGCGTCATCAGGAGGCCGCTGTCAATAGCTGAGTTTAAGCTGTTAAGTTTAGAGGTCTCTGTATCTAAAATGTTTCCCTTTTCGGCATCCATGAGACCCTTACGAAAAGCCTCAGGCAATTTGATCAACCTTTTCTTGAGATTGTCTTTTATCAGCGCCGTATCTGGATCGATATAGCCAAGAATGGCAGCGTCTTTGATAGTTAATACTACATTAGATTGTGGATCAGTAAAACGGGCCGTGTTAATGTTAAGATGGTTACTTTCAATAGCTTGTTCAAACGTCAAAGGTTCGCGAATGTATACTATCAAACTATTTTCAAAGATGAAGCAAAGACCATGCGATCGTCCACTTTGATCAAATAGTCCCTTAGCATTTTTATCAATTATACCCTCTAAAATGCCTAACTTTAGAGGAATATATTTATTCTTATGTGGGTCTTTGATCAAAGCAGTTTCGGGATCAATGATTTCATATTTAATGGCTTCATCTAATGTAAATTCCCTAAGCATAGGTTCTTTTGAAACCGATGAGTCTGGTGCGAAACGCTTAGTAACAGTTTGTGACGTAATTGGTTGGATAACCGTAACGAGAAGGCCTTTATCAAAAGCAATGTCTAAGCTATACGTTTTCTTTGCTTTCGTGTCTAGGACCCTACCCTTAGTAACATCTACGTCACCTTCTTGAATTGCGACAAGCAATGGTTTGAATTTGTTCGTAGAACTGTCTTTAACTATTGTATGTTCAGGATTAATGAGATGAATGTCAATTGCTTTATTAATATCAACAAATTCATTAGTGTTAGGATCGACAATCTTACCATTATCGGCTCTGAACAGTCCGTTTCGTATTATCTCTTCAATACTCATATTTTTCTTTGAAGATACTATGAGACCCCTATGTTTAGCATCCAACAGATTTATTTGATTTCCATTGGGTAAAATATAGACACTATTATTTTCATCTATAATACCAGAGTTTACAGCTTCATTTAATTTAACATATTTGCTTGTTGGAATATTCTTTACGAGAGATATTTCAGCATTAACAAGTTCCTCATCTATAGCATTGCGAAGTGTTATTTTCCTTTCACTTACTGGATGGATAAATATATGTTCAGTAATTTCATACATGTTCATTGCAAGTGTTTCATACAAAGTAAACCCTGCACTTTCAATATCTACTATCAATCCTAAGCTCATAGCTTCCGATAAGGGTACTTGAACGTCAGATCCTGGCTCTACAAATTTACCATTTCTCCTATCAATAATTTGACTACGACAACATTCAGCTAATGTTAATGGTTTTTCAGATTTTTTGTCAAAATAACAAAGATATTTTGGGCTGATAATGGAGCGTCGCATTGCTTCGTGTAAAGTAATTTTGCGACTCGTAGTTGGATCAATAATTTTTCCTGTACTATCATCGTATAATCCTTGATGTAACGCTCTTTGTAAACTAATAGGAGCTTTGCTATCTACGAGCAAGCCGACCTCGAAAGCTTTTCGAAGACTAATTTCTTCATTATCATTATTGATATTTCTAATTTTTCCTGATTTGTTGTCAATTACACCTGTTTCTATGGACTCGGGCAAAGTAATCTTATCCCATTTGCCAAGCCTGTTGTCTTGAATATGCACAGAATGAGGATCAATTAGATTCATATGAATGGCTTCTACAAGTGTATATTTCTTACCACTTTGTGGATCCATGAAAAGTCCTGTGATTTCATTATATACCCCTTTTTCTAGAGCTTCAATGAGAGATAAGGGTTTTCTGACCTCTACTAAGATGCCTCTTTCAAAAGCTTCTCGAAAATCTACTCTTTCGTCACCTAACAAAATTGTACCTGTTCTACCATCTACAATACCTTTATCAACAGCAAATTCGAATGGAATAACTTTACCACCAACGTGAACTAAAGTAGATTGGGGATCTATCATGCGTTTCCTAATTGCCCTGTCGGTCGGAATCTTTTCTTTACTTTGTGGATGCGAGAACTTTCCAGTTTTAGGATCATAGAATCCTTTGAACACAGCTTCTGGCAAGCTAAGTTTTCGTTTTGCCGGTAATATTAGGCCTCGTTCAGAAGCATCGGTAAGTGATATTTTGTCACCTTGCATTGGATCCCTAACTTTACCTTCCTTTGAATCAATTATACCTACCTTAATAGCATCTGCTAAAGACATCATTTCCCCAGTACTGGAATTTTTGACGGTTAAAGCTTCTGGATTTATATTACCAATTTTAATAGCATCATCGAGCGTCATAGTAATATTTTGAATAGTAAGTAGACCTGTTTCTGGATCATAAAATCCTTGAACTAAACCTTCTTGTAAAGTCCATGGTTTTTTATTACTTAACAAGTAGCCTTTTTCACTAGCTTCCTTAAGGTTATAAAGCGGAGCTGTAATCATTCCCCTTTCTAAGTCAATTAATCCACACTTCACTGCTTGTTCAAAAGGAATAACCGCTTCTGATTTGTCATATTTAATTTTTATTTCTGATGGATCCACAAGTTTCTCATTAACGGCTGTTGCTAAGGTGATAGTCTCGCCTGTTTTTGGATTTAATATTTTACATGTATCTGGAGAGTAATATCCTAATTCAATAACATCAAATAGAGAGAACGTAACATCTTTTGTAGCTATTAAGCCTTTCTTTAGGGCTTCATCTAATGGAATGTCTTTACCAGTCTTTTTGTCTTTGATTTTACCAGTTTCAGGATTTATTAGTTTTTTATTAAGTGCCTCTGAAAGTGTTATAAATTTATCAGAAGAAGAATCTTTTATTTCAGAAATAGTTGGATGTACAATATTTCTATCAACGGCGTCTATAACAGTAACAAGTTGATCTGTTACATTATCTTTAATTTTTCCAGATTTCGACTCGTACATATTCTTAACAATTACAGCTTCAATTGAAATGGGTCTCCTAAAAATTGTTATTAATCCACGTTGGATAGCTGCTGACACTTCAATGATTTCATGAGTTTCTACTATCGTTATTATACCTTCACGTATCTCAATAACTCCACGTTCGATAGCATCTGAAAAGGAAATACTTTCGTCTGATCGCGGCACTTTTATTAATATTGACTCTTGATCGATTAGACCCTTTTCAACTGCTTCGCCAATAGGCACTAACTGACCAGTATTCATATCTTTAATTTCACCAGTTTTTGGATTATATATACCTTGTTCTAAGGCTGACTCGATCGATACTTGTTCAGGAAGTGAAATATCTTCTGGTTTTTCAACTATCCATCCGACTTGAACACATTCCACAAAGGAAACACGTTTTCCGGTTTTAGGATTAACCATATAACCCGTAGTTTTATCAATAATTGGCCTTGCAATGGCCTCATCGAAAGATATGTAATTGTCCGATTTGCTACTTAAATCTTTTACTAATATAGTAGTTGGGTCAAATACATGTAACCCGTAAACAAGTTCTTCGAATGTAATTTTGGCACTTGTTTCAGGATTTAAAAATATCTGTTTCTCAATATCATAAATACCCATTTCAGACAATTCCTCCGCCGTCAGCTTTTGTGAAACAGAAATACAACGCTTAGGTTTAGATTCCCTGACAATAACACAATTTTTGGAAATGACATCAACCGGAGTAAATCTACTGATCTGTTCTTGTTCTAATGAATCTTGAACTGTTAACGGCGTTTCAATCCCGTTGACTACAATGCGACATACTTTGGGCTCAATTTTTCCTTGTGCAATAGCATCTATCAAAGGAATGTTTTCCCATAGTATTTCTACCGCTTTCGGTAACTCCTTTGTAACATTTTGTTCCGTTATTTCTTCAATTACTCTTAAAGGTTGCTTTTCAGCATCGATAAGCAGAGCAGATATAATTTTACCATCATCACTCAATATTTTATTCTTGGATGCATTTGGGTTTATTAAAACAGATTCAATATCACTTGAAGTTTTACTAGGTTTTTGCAACTGGGTGTCGATCTGATGACCAGATAACGAAGTGTGGATATTACTATCATCCGGTGTTTGGTTACCAGACAATGTCTCAGAAGTTAAAAGTGAAAGGTCTGTCAAAGCATATTGTTTTATAAATTCATCATGGAATTCGCCAGTTGACGGAGACTCCTTAATTTGATAAGATACATCTGGCGTCAATTTGCTGACTGTTTTAGAATCAAAATTTTTCACTGCTTCTACAACTTTTGATGCGGCAAGTATTGGAGCACCAACAATAGTCACAAGGCCTATTTTGGCAGCATCAGCTAAAGTCATTTTACGTCCGGTTTTGTCTTTGATTTCACCCTTTTCATTAATAATACCCTTTTCTATAGCTTCTTTCAAGCTTATTTCATTACCCGTTTTTGGCTCAATCACATGAACTATGTCTGTAGGGACTGTTTCTTGCCTCACAGCAGTAAGAACATCTTCTGCTTTTCCAGTCGAAGCTGTTATGACAGTGCTTGTATTCGGGTCATACATTATTTCTGTCAAAGATTGTACTGCGGATTGTACTTTGGAATCAGTATCAATATCTTGCTCTTTTAAATGTCTTATATTATCTCTTGTTTCCACGGCTTTCTGTGGAGTAAATACATTCAAAACTTCCTGTTTTGGCATATTATCATCTGCCGCTAATATTTTTGCTACCTCCGTTTCACCTTTACATATTTTATTATTAACATCATACAATATTTCTGTTATTTTCTCTTTTACAAAATTTCCCTTGTCCACTTGATCAGGAGATACTCTTATTTCTTGATCTTCATCAGTGGTTTGAAAACTTTGGTCAGTTTTACTTAATTCATCAGATAGCACGTTGTAAGACGTAGACTTGCTTTGAGTAACTTCAATAGTCGTTACTTTAGAAGCTGTCGATGTAACGACTGTACTCTTATGTTCAGAAACTGAGTGCCTTGGCTCAGATGTCGTAACGGTAGTTTTAATGACTTTAGTAGTTACTTTTTCATCAGGAGATATTTGTGTATTTTCTTGTATAACTGGAGTGCTTTCAATAGTTGTTCCTCTAGTATCTGGTGTAATATTAATTTCCTTTATTGCAGGTTGGGTCTGATCATCACTTTTTTGATCAAAAGTTAATTTAATGTTCTGTTTAGAGACATCGTTTTCTTTGAAATCATCAGGAGTTGTGCGAACTGCATTTAACTTTGACATGTCTTCTACTGAGTTTACTTCAAAAGTTAAACTACCTTGCGTTTTTCTAATAGAAGAAACAAGTTTTTCATCATATTGAGATGTACTTTGTCGTTCGTCAGACATTAAATCATCCATTAAAGATGTATTTTCGTTAGAAACAAGCAATGTACCTTCTTCTTGTAATATAGGTATTTGTTGAGAAATATTAGTATGAGATTTCTGCTCTTTAGATATTTCTATTTTTTCCAGTATATCTGCCCGTTCATCCCTTTCTTCATCAACATCCTTAGTTTTTGGAGACATCTGCAGCAGTTCTGATACTTCAGAAACACTAGGAATCTTATTAGTTTTAGTAGTTCTCAAGTGAACTAGATCCGTTTTAACACCCTGTTCAGATGTAATAGCTTCATGTTGTTTAGGCTTCAAGACTTTGCTAGTTACAAGTTTTGCCCCTTCCACCATAGCCATTCCAGCTAACACTGGAGCAGCAACTACAGCAATTAAACCCATCTTTGCTGCATTTCTTATATCAACTGACTTACCTGTACTAGGTTCTATTAACTTTCCTGACTTTTTATCTATGAGTCCTGTGTCCAGTGCTTGCTGTAGTGTTACGGGTTGTCCAGCTTTAACATTATATATAATAGATTGCGGATCGATTATTTTCCTTTCTAATGCTTCCTTAAAAGTGACTACTTTATTAGGAGATTTAGGATCCCTAAACTTTTGTGTTTTAACGTCAAATAATAGTTCAAATGCTTCACTGAGATCAAGTAATTCAAATTCCTTTATTGCTGTTGGAGATGGTTTAGGCGACATTTCAGTATTCAGTATACCAGAATTAACTGCTTCGGTTATTGATAATGTTTCTCCTGTATTTGGATGCTTGAACGTTCCAGTTTCAATATTAATGTACCCGAGATTAAGCGCATCCTCGAAATTAATTTTTGTATCATTCGTAATAAACTGTTCTTGACTTACTGTTTCATCTATTATAATACCTTTTTGACGAGCCTCATCTATGGATACCATTTCTCCAGTTTTTGTATTGAGAACTTCATTAGTATTGACCAGAACATAATCTGCGAGGAGTTTCACCATTTTTGTTGTAATAGTGTGTTCAGAAGAAAAGGTTTCTGTTATGGTTGTAACTACACCGCTTATTTCTGACGCTTCTCTATCTAGTTTTACTGCTATTAAACCTTGCTCAAGTGCCTTTTCTAAAGATATATTCTTTCTCGTTATAGGGTCAGCAAATGTGCGATCTTCAAGATTAACGAGACCTTGGTTTACTGCTTCTTCTAAAGGCAGAGTAGTATTGGTCTGGGGATATGGAATACCCATAATCAAGTTATTATCGATAGCTTCCCGAATTGACATTGATTTGCCCGTAAGTGGATGTTTAAATTCATTTGTTTGTGGATTGATAACGTTACGATTTAGAGCAACAGATAAAGTCATAGCCGCAGGAGGAATATCCAATCCTGAAATTTTTGTTTCTGCTTTTGTGTCTGGCAACAAGTTATAATTAACTGCTGAAACAAAATCTATTGGTCCAGAACTAGTTTTGATTACATTTTTATCACTGTCTATAATCCCTCTAGAAATAGCTTCATTGAGCGTTATATTCGTCGTGGGCGACAAAGTTAAATAAGATAGAGGATCAATTATGTCACAAATAATGGCTTCTTTTAATGACAAGTGGTTCCCAGTTTCCGGATGAATAATTTTACCTGTAGTTTGATCAAATAAACCTTGTTCCATAGTTTCTGAAATAGTAAGACTTCTAGCTATTGGTATCAATACTTCGTCCTGGCTTTCTGCATCTAATATCCCCCTTTTAATAGCCTCATCAATGCTAACAACATCACCATGTACTGGGTCCACAATATTAATCTGGCTCCTTTGAATTACACCATTGTCTAAAGCCTGTTCCAGTGTCATTGGAGACCCATCTTTATTTTTAGCAGACTTTACAGCTTGTAAAATTGTAGCTGTTGTTTCATTTATTAAACCCTTTTCAACGGCTTCCAGAGGTTGTATAACACGTTTTCTTAGTTTTTGTAGTACAACTGTTTTTTTATCATTTGATGTACTGGAAACAAGTTTTTTAGTAACATCCGTATCGTACTTTTTATCAGGACAGACCTTACTTAGGTCAATTACTTTAGAGATATCAATTTCTCTCTTACGGTTATCAGCTGAAAGGCTACTCTGAATAGATTCTACGGTGATAAAGCCTTCTGAAACAGCCGCTTCCAAACCCTTAGATAACTTAGTCTTCTTAGCCGGGCTTGACGATGCATCGTGTACTGATTTCACGTATTTTGTATCAATACTAGGATCCACTACCCCTTTAACATCAGCTGGTTCTAGCGTTAGCTCTTCACCTGTTCTTGGATCGAAAACAGTAGTTTTTGTAACCTTAGTTATTGTAATTGTATTTTGATTCGATGTTTTTTCTTCAGTATTAGTTTGAATAATATCCATATCAGGAGATTTATCCCTAATAGAATCATCATATTTTTTGTAAGTTTCTGCATCGACTAAACCTCTCTCATAAGCTACTTCCATGGGTAGTTCTTCTCCAGTATTTGGATCAACGACCATTGTACTTTTAACTAACTGAATAATTTTACTAGCTGCAACAAGAGGAGCACCTACAACAGCAACCATACCTAATTTTGCTGCCTCAGCTAGGCTTATTTTTTTTCCAAATTGATCAGTATAGTCACCAGATACTTCATCAAGGATACCCTTATCTAGTGCTTCTTTTAGTGGAACTAATTTATTTGCATTCGGATCAAAAACTTTCACTGAGTCGGTTGAAATTATTCCCCGATTAACAGCTTCGATAATATTTTCTGAAACCCCAGATGATGTTGAAATTACCAATGCTGTAGAAGGATCAAATATTACACCTGGTTTAACTTGTACAGGTTCTAAATCAGTTTGTTCATCAATAGCAGGTCTTTCAGAAGAAATATCTTTACATTCAGATATTTCTATTTTGTCAGGCATACCAGCAATAGAAGTTATCGTTATAACTTTATGAGTAGAAGTAGTCGTTGTAAGCTGTACAAATGTTATGTATTTACGTTCTATAGCTTCTTTCATTGTAATTGTATAAGTTTGGTATTTATAACGACCCCTACTATCCAAAATATGTAAATCTAATGCTTTACCTAAAATAATTACTTTTTTTGTTTTAGGATCAACAACTTTGGCAGATCCAGGATTTATAATATTTAAATTTATAGCTTCTTTTAGGTCTAAAACTCGGTCGGTACCAGGAATAACAAATAATCCAGTAGTTGGATCAAAGAGATTTTGTTGAATAGCTTCTTTTAATGTCCAGCCACCACTTGGAAGTTCAATAGTATTTTTCTTAATAGTTAATGATGTTACCGAAGGTTCATTTGTAGATTTTGATGTGGCAGTTTCGAACTCACGAGCTATTACTTCCCGAGGATGAGCAGTCTCGCGGACTGTATAATCGGGACTTTTCATTGTTTCAGGTCTATTATCATTTTGTAATTTACTTTCCGGACTAGGTGGAAGATCCTTAATAAAAGATTTCTTAGTGATTTTAAGTTCTACTACCTGACCTGGGATTAAATCTCTTTTTGTTATGCGGTCTGATATTACAGCTACTCGAGGTTCATCTTTTTCGACACCTAGTAATCCTTCATCCAAAGCTTGTTGAATCGGAAATACTATCCCTGTTGTTGGGTCAGTAAACGTTTGAGTGCTCTCATCAATAAGTCCTCTTCGTACTGCTTCGGAAAAGGTGATTATGGTTTCAGATCGATGCGATGTGTTAGTATTAGTCACCGTGACGTATCTTTTAACAGTTTTTGTAACTGTTTGTAAAGTGAGAGTAATATTTAAAAGAGAATTTAATAGAGCAGCACCTTCGGGTGAAATCATATTGATTTCTACAGCTTTGTTAAATGGAACAGGTTTTCTATTAGTATCTAACAAATGCCCTGTCTTTGGATCAAGAATATTTTTAAACACCGCATCTAAAACAGATAGTTCGCTACCATTTTCGAAGATTCCTATCTTACGATTAAACATTTCTAATACTTCGGGACGAACAATTGAAACTTTCGTACAATCTTCTAAATATACAAAATCACCACTTTCAGATTTAAGAAAGGTTTCCCCATTGACGTATTTTATATTACCTTTACTTAACGCAGTATTGAAGGAAACAAATTCACCTGTTTTAGGATCCCTAAAGCCATCAATATCAAAAATTGAACGCTGCGAAACTGATGTGATAAGGCCGCGATCTACTGCTTCTGGAATAGTACATAACTCTCCTGTTAAGTTATCACGGAACTTATTATCTGTATGAATAATCCTAGCACCTAAAGCTTCAGATAATGTAAGGAGTTGGCCTGTAGTAGTGTTAGTTACACATTTTACATGGTCACTATCTAAAACTCCGGCAGATATTGCTTCTAAGATATTCAAAGATGTTCGGCTTGTTGGAGATAAAATTTTTCCGTCATTAGTCATTAAATTATTATCACATACATCTTTTAGTGTCATAGGTTTACAAATGTACCGTTTGCTCGCTGCATCTTTATAAGTAAATTTTTCTTTTGTTATACTGTGTACGTACTTGGAATGTTTAGTATTAATTATGTTCTTTTCAATCGCTTCGGTAAGTGTTATTTTAATATCGTTTTTAGCATCTACGATTTCCCTTATGTTTGGATTTATTAATTCATTTTTGATAGCAATGTCTAATTGAAATTTATCACCCGAATTCCTGTCCAAGATCCAACCAGTATTGTCAACTAAATCTTGGCTAATCGCGTCAGACAAAGACAGAGCGCTAGATTTAATTTTGATTATCTCATTGTAGATCAAATAGCCTCGTTGGTAAGCTTCGGCTATCGTAATGTAGGATCCATTTTGTAGACGGTAGAGACCCCGTTGTAAATCGACTTGGCCGCAGTTTAACGCATCCGAAATACTCATTCCTTGTGTACTCTGATTTTCACCCTCTACAGTCACCTTGATTCTCTTCTCTGCTGGATCTGTGAGGCCTTGTTCTGCATCATATAGTTCCCTCTGGATGGCTTCCAATAATGTCACTTCGTTCCCATCTTCGGTCATTCCACAAGGACCTGTAAGTCTAGAGGCAAGTTTCGGGTCGATAAGCCCTTCTTTCGCCGCTTGTTCTATTGTCATGGTTTGTCTCGTGTCCGGTGAAGAGAGTAATCTCCCGGTGCGAACGTCTAATATCCTCATACTGATCGCTTGACCGACCGTCAAGATTTCTCGTGTTTCGGGGTGGACTATACCTCTGGATTCGATAATGTTGGGACCTTCGTACATTTTGTGGACTCGTTTAAGATTCCTTACGTCGGGTCTATCATCGTCGCCTATGACCGTTTTTGTTGCATAGTTGGGCGAGTTTAATTTGCCATTGGCCATTGATTTAATTGGCGGGTGACTGTCAATCTCTTTCGAGTGTGAGGTCCTGACATATCTGTGTGAAAAAAAGGCAAAAAAATTATGTACTGTGTGTATAAACTGCTTCTACAGAATTGGTTATTATAAAAACAATAGCTTAAATAAATTAATAATTTCCCTAGCGACAATTTGTATTAGAAGACGAAGCACAACATTTGAAATGATTAATTGCTTGAGATTCGATTACGATGCACATAGTAAATTATAAACATATAAAAAACATCAGATTTGCGACTGACTTTAAACAGGATTGCAGTTCTACTGAACATCGAGAGGAATTTATGAGCATTTATTTCTTTCATAAATAAAGTCGGACTTCTGCGTTTTCTTTCAAAAAGCTGCAATGTACTCACTTCTCAGAGGTGAAGTGTGACGTATATGTGTGCTCCGTGGTTGCCAGGTCTTGCATATTGAACTCTTGGCGGAAGGAGCGAGCCGAACGCGGAGCCATCGCCTCCACGAGGCGCTGGAAACAAAAAACTCAGATTCACATTTGCTGTAGATTCCTTTCCAAATGTCCCGCTTGTTATAAATAATCCTACAGCCGTCCGCCACACGACGCATATCCAGGACCAGACCACGGACATTTTGACCATTGCACCACCGCAACATATCATCTATGGTTTACTTGAATAATAACAATAGGATTGTTGAATATCTCCCTCGTGGTTAAGTAGTGTGTGAACAAGCATAAATATTTTACCTTCCTTTACTTAGTTACTTACTTATGACCACTTCATTATAATTATTAATTATTCCTCAAAAAGGAAGTACAATATTATTTACCAGAATTGCTACTTTTCTGCGACAAATATCCTTTGTTTTATCGGGAGCTATACGTGTCGTGCAGTGTATGTAGTAAAAAAACAGTCACACGCTGCAAGGCAACATGTTTTGTAAATAGGGCCGTTCTAGTGTGGTCGCGTTAATGCATAAAGGTGCGGTCACATTACATCTGGGTCATGCCAAGAGACGTCATCAACTATCACAAATTCCGTAAACGGAGCCGAATTTCTCGAATTTGCCAACTTAACTTTTCAACGTAATACTTAATATTAAGCATTTTTTAATAATGGGTCTGTGTAATAATGGGAGTAATAGCGTCATGAACCCGTTTCACGATTTGTCCTAAAGAAGAAAATACCAGATACCAGATGATACTGCAGTTTGTAATAATAAAGTTACTTCATAAAGTTTATCCGTCGATAGCCAAAGAAGTAAATTAATAAAAATATTAAGTTAATTTTGAATTATTAAATTGAACATTATTTCTTAAAATCCTGATACTAGCGTGTCGTTTTGCTGTTTCATGTTTTGAAAAAAAATCGGGGAAAAAAGATTAAATAATGGCATATAAAAATTTCTCGCATACACCTATAGAAAATCACGTAATTTCATTACCTTCCCAAAACAGACATTGTGAAGGAGTGATCGAATATTTGAACGCATTCTAATAAATATTCAGTCACACTTTGAATCCTTTAATTTCCGTCACATGTTAGAAACGTCACTGTTTCTAAAATTGTAAGTGGTTTCATGCAACTACTGACAACTAGTTTAATTCATAATTAAACTAGTATATAAATATGTCAGTCGCTTTAACTTACTAGTTTAAAATGTAATCATACAACTGTAATGAATAGAGGTTAGCTTTTCACGCTGTCTTTTATTTAAAATAAAATACAGATAATATGTTTTTTTGTTTAAGTAGACTACAAGTACGACCAGTTAGCAACATAGGACACTAGATTCTTTCTATAATTGACGTGGTCGAGAACACAACCCTGATATATCCTGCAGGAGGACATTAGTCAAAGTTCAGAACGAGTTCTCTGAAGGCAACAAGGGTTCACGACAAGGGCTACCAGACGATAACAATTTGCTATCACTAGGTATTGAGCGTGCTTCAAAAAAAAAAGCACGGTAGCGCTCATGAAGTTCCACCTGGAGACGCCCGCCGCGCCCGACCTATCTGAACGTCGCCGACCATCAGAATCGACACAATACGCTGCATTATGAGCGGGTGACCATATCAATGAGTAAAAATTGTATTAAACATCTGTAGAATTCTGTTATACTTTGCAAAGCGTACAGTTTTTTTATCCTTAGTTCTTACATTGCTTTGAGATACCCACCCGGCATTCGTACGCGAAGTCATACTGGTACTCTTCCATTGTGGCACAGTTTCTTCTCAACACTATAACTTTAATCGTTCACTAAACACAATCATGATTCACACAATTACATTAAAACTTCAGCACATGAAAACAATGTTTGTCGTGTTACGTGCAACCTAGCGACCGGTAATAAATATAGAATTAATAAGGATTAGCGAAGCCAAACAAAATCACCGAACGAAACGAGTTCAAATAAAACGAAACACGTAAAACCATTTCAGAAAGACACGACTAATCGCGGATCGTATTAGCCGAAAACTGAATGGAACGGAAGAATGAAAACCGTAAACCGAAAAAATAATGCCGATTCTAATTTTGAAACATTTCGTAACAGTTAGCGGCGCGTGTGGACGCGTGTCATTATTTCGACGCTTACTTTAATGCCGTTTTAATTTTTATAGAGCGTTTGTACAACAGCTGTTCGGAGGAGGGTTCGAGGTTAGGAAAATGACTGGCCCATTCGATATCAGGGGGATGCGCGCGCATCGCACTGCGCCGATGCGGTGCCGTACTCTTGACACTTCGACACGCTTACGGAACTTATGATACGGCAGCGAGGGGTGACGTAGCGGTTACTACTATTTACTTCATCCCACATCGCGATCATGATACGTATATATTTAAGCGTAAAACTGCGATTAGGACCAATTTTCCGCGGTACGTTGCTGACGATCCGTTTAGAAAAAGAAGTGAATAATATATGCCTATACAAAGGCACTTTTGTTGTGTCAACACAACGAACTCCGTTAAATAAAATATTCATAGGATCCTACGAGTTATTTAAGGTGCATAAACACCAACCAAAGGCCTCATTCGGACCAGACGCTGAAATCCCTTGGATATCATATTCTATTCTAATAAGCACATAAATCCGCTTTTGTTATTTTCAAATTTCAAAAATATAGATTTAGTCTTAAACAGAATACTTAAATATAGAAGTTAATAAAAAAACCATATCGATATACAATACAAAAGAATTATAGAAACAAAATATCGGCTGAAGCAGTGATTCTTACATCGAAAGGGAAACGTGATCATAAAACG
>PDGT01000092.1:1039391-1073099 GCA_003671415.1 Megathymus violae
ATGCCGGTGATATAACGTTCCGACAACATTCCGGCGTGTAAATGTCGTTACAGTATGTAACACACTGTTTACCAAGAAAATACTCCGATTGGTTACAAGGTAATAGACTAATGGAGGTAACTATGCACGTTTCTGTTTCACCAACAGTGTTAAGCTCATGCTAGTTTTCCTCGATTACCTAAAACGGATGTAGTTACATTGCTGCAGTTGACCTCGTACACCGTCGGCGTTTAATGACTCACGAATTTTACATAGAATGCAATCGGTCCATATTAATCGCCTCATTTATACTTGACCGTCACATTACACATTTGAAAAACAACATCAAGGCAACAACGTTAACGCGTACGCAGTCATTTGACCGTCACAAGTCCAAATAACTGCGACACCATTAAGAAAATATTGATTTGACTCCATTCTGAAACGGTTGCATAATTTTTTATAGTATACCAATTCTGCTGTATTCATCTCGTATAATTTAAATCGAAACGAGAGCGTAGTAACCGACCAGTAAATATTTCAATCGACAAGCGCTAGTCAATAAACACCCTGGGTTTAAGAAGCCCGCGGTGTTATTGCGGAAACCGTTGAGATGATCCAAACGAAACACAAATAGTTGCCATGAATACGGTATCAGGTAATAAGTAAGGTGGCTATAATGTTGCGCGGAGACGATAATATGAGTTAAAACACGCCGGGTCACTGAGAAAACATAGTAGGAACAGCGCAAGGAACTACGAGCGTCGACGAATGAACTGAAGGAAAATATATGATCAAGGATTATTTATTGAATTAACCAATTTGTTTTCGTATCTTAAGCCGTAAATCATTTAAGGAAGGGGGATCCAAAGATAGCTCGAAGATGATCAAACGAAGCGAGAGAAAATAAGTGCCCTAAATAGTGATCTAAAATATTTACATAAAAATTTCAGTCCATAAATAAATTAAAGGTACTAGAATCCATCATCTAATATATGTTCCTTAATGAGATACATCTATTTTGGACGAAGCTAATTAGAGGAACGGTATCTCGGCTGATTATTTCTATACAAACTTCGGGAAGCATCAGTGTGACTTTTTTTTGTTAACTTAACTCGTAATTTAAATAAAATATATAATTTGGTAAAAATATGTAACGTCTCTGGATTGTATGAAATTTATGGAGAATATCGATAAATTAAAAGTTACTTCACGTGCAGGGAAACGGACACGCCGATAGATTAAATATGAATACCGAGCGACAACAACTAACGCCTTAAGCAGTTCCATAAATTTAAGTCCTCAGTTGTTTCTCAAATCGTAAATCACCGTGATCGCCGCATCCTACCATGGACGTAGTAATGGCACAGACAAATAATTCCATCGATCCATCGATAATATTTAATTAATTCATCACGTTCAACAATTTCCTATTGTTATTATTTCCATCCAGTAAATGTTAATTTACGGATAGCGCTACAAGCCTCTGAATTACCTCAAGAAATATTAATTGTTATTTAAATATATACTGCCGCTTACTTATATTATTTGAAATAAATAGATATGAATATGAATATTCTTTATTAACGGCATGATGCCTTAATTTTGCAGAATACAAATATAAACAAGTAAGTTTTATAAATAACGTTAACTTAATGGACGTCTAATCAAATCGCTTACAAATTTGTTATTAGTGAAGCGTCCACACCTCACATGGGATAACCGATAACGTCACAGAAAAGCGCAGTGCTAGTATTTATGGTCAGGGCGACGGCCGAACGGTTAACCTTGCAATGGAGGTAATAAATCTTAATTTTATTTACTCTGTATCGAACTAAGGCGGTATTGTCTTGTATATTTAGAAGTAGTGAAGCACAAAAAACGCACCCTAATAAAAAAAAGGTTACAGGCCGATGAGAAACGCAATCAGAATCCAGAAGAATCGCGATGTTAATTATGTTACTAGATTTGATTACTATCCAACGAGTTAATTACCCATTGACAGTACCGAAGGCTAGATGACATCTCGATTACGAATAGAAGGACAATTGAACTCTATAAGATTCACGTGACAATCTTTTTTCACGTAAACGAAAAATACACTGAACGTTACATGTGTGAACTTGAATTTAAAACGTTCGTTTGATAATAAACACAGTTGAGTCGTGATGTGAAAACTGTGTGTGGGGTCGCAGTTTCGAGAAATCGTATTCCTTATGTCATAGCGGTACTCCACGTCAATTACTATCGTATATCGAAACAAATCTGCAGTGGAGTGCATAAACACATCTAATTTTAAATTACAAATATCGGCGTCATTTACTGCGTCTGAAGCTTTCCAAAACTGCTTTAACGCTCTCTCGTGGACTTGTTATTTCATTTTACATCCTAAGCAATTTCTCACTCAGTTCAAAATCGAATACCGACTGATAGGTATATAATGTCACGTGTCTGTAAAAATAGTCGTATTGGCAATCGAATCTGAAACCATTTGTACAGTGGAACGGCTGCCAAGTGTTATATGAATATCATTAAACAAACTATTTAAATCGGATTCAGTTTTAATTTTTTAAAAGTAACCATATGAAATTATTTCGGAATATCCGATTGTTTCGGATAATTGCGGTTAAGGATGATTTGTAACTTGGAAAAATAACATAATGTATTAACAAAGTATGATTATATTTCTTGATATTATGTGATTTTATAATCACAGTAAAAAATAAAAATAAAAAGTGTCTAAAATCAGAACGACGCAGCTAGTGTATCGGCTCGGCGGGCGAAAACCTATCATAGCGTGTTTTATGTAGACTGTGCTCCTATCTGAAATTATCCAAAACTTTTTTATCGCATACCGTTACGATCTCAGATATATTTTTATTTCGCATATCCTATAATTTCGGTTACTGTTACGAAGCTCCATAACATCCCTGGCCGTCAGCCGCAGAGCGCACGCGCCAGCGGTATGCATGTGGCGCTACCGAGCCGCGGGTGAGTTGTTCCACGAGACGCGGCTGCAGCGGCGGGTCATGTAGACGACCCACGATTCCTTAATAAAGTCAACATTGCGCCACTAGCGGCGTCCGAGCTATACAGTTGATCGATACATACATAATGATTCTAATCGATGAAGTACGAATCACATGCAAAACATCCTTACAACCTTAATAATAAATTAACGATTACTGTATATGATATTTTTTGTAAGTTATGTTACAATATTTATATTTTAGGTAAATGGTTGAAATAGTAAGTTACATTTTAGCACCACTCCTCAAGAGTAACGACTGTATATCAGCGATGGGGTCCAAACTAAGAATCTTTTCAAAATCGATTCCATACAGTTTTTCCTAATACCTGTTCAATCAAGTGTACGTTAGAACCTCACGTCACGGCTTATAACGTACGTACGTATGTCACCGACCGTCGCGAGCTGGGGGCCGACCTGCGTCACATACACGCCACTGTGGCACCACACCGGCAACACACTGACCCGGGTGGGTGACATTGATTTGGAATAGAATCAACCGTTTGGTCAGCGTATGCCGACAGCCAAGGAGCGCTCTTTACTGGGCACTTACAGAATATTGAAATTTGGATGTCAAAATAATTTATGTATGTTACAGTTAAAACCTGTTTTTAGATAGAACGCGTTTTCCCTAGTTAGAAATAGTTTTTACTCAATGCCTTTGTTAAAACTAGAATTAACTAATGCTCAAAGTTGAATTTCAGTTAAAACTAGTTCTTACTAGACAAAACGCGTTTTTCCGAAGTGAGTCAGTTAAAACTGTTCTCAAAGTTCATCGTATCTTATTCTCATTGACCGCGAGACGTCACCTGATTTGACAAGTGCGGGGGAATCCCCTTCCGATCGCTATCCGCGCGCTGTGCGCTCGTTCATTCTAACATAACCTAAATGCTAGTTTTAACAAAGGCATTTAGTAAAAACTAGTTCAAATTAGGAAAACGCGTTCTATCTAAAAACTGGTTTTAATAAATATAAACATATATAAATAAATATAACCTGTCTTACTCGGGGAAAATGTTACGCTTAATATAAAACAGTTTCAAAGGTATAATAAAAAGCAACAATAATAAGTTCTTGTAATATTAATATAGACTAGAATCTAGAATACCTATAACATGAGTGAAATATGTCACATTAAAAATGTAACGCGAGCCAGCCAACTGTATAAGATAACCGAGTTACTATCTCAGTGTTATCGATGCAACGATACCCTCAAGTTATCATTTTACTACGTCACTCATATCTTAACATGTGTCGACTTTACTATGACACCTGCCTTCCGCTTAAATACAGCACGTGCATTGTTTTGGGACTGGTTTTTTCTCATTCTGTTCATTAGAAACTTATAACTTTTTTTATTTATAGACGGATTGCAATAAAGTAAATTTTAACTTTAAATATTAAGTGATATTTCCTACAATACTTTAGTGAAAACCGTAACGAATTCGGTTAAGCTGTTTGAGATTAGCGCGAATAAAAGCACAAGTAAACATAAAAAATTTTAACAACTATTTTTTTGGTTCTAATATATATATCCTTCTGGTTTTCTTATATATCCTTCGTGTACAGAAAGCGGTCAGTTAGAATTGTATTATATACAATAACAATAATAATAATAATAACAACAACAATAATAACAACACTCTTCGATATATCATTGACATATCTGGTTGCAATGTTTCATGATTTTAATCAACATCAGTGAAGTCATATTGCGTTCCATAGCTTGTATTTATAATCTAGGCTTTTATATTGTTCATGAAAATGACAATGACCATGAGTGTGGGTCTTCTAAATAAGTATTTATATTTATATTATTATAATATATGTATGTTAAATTACATTTCCGATATTTTGGAATCTATCCGGACAACGAACTTTAATTCGGAAGACGTAACGTCGGCGCTACCGTCCCGAACTGTCCCGTTATAGACTTTGCTAACAGGTGTCACAATTATGCACGTTACAGTCAAAATTTGATAATTACATTTACAGCAGGTGGCGGGGGCGGCGGCGGGGGCGGCGCGGGCGAACAGACGTCACGGTCGTCAGTCGCGCGCTTGGTACGCAAGAAATCGGGATGAACGAACCGGAAAGCGGCTGCATCCGCAAAAACACGAAAATCCGCGGCTTTTGGTACGCCACTTTTTGTTGTAATCGAATGCCTTCGTCGTCGACGTGCGAACGAGAGGAATTCAGTGGACAATCACTCGCCGGACACCGGTCGGTTCCAAACGACGGTCACCCCGCGGTCACTGTATGTGAATCTTTGAATTGCTGAGAATTTGTCCGACCGGGATATTTGAACAACACATCAATTCTGACTTTCATTATTACGACGTTAACGACTCGACCAATAAATTTACGGACAAATACCGACGATACAATTACATTGAACGTTTGCAAGCTGCACCTCTCGCTGTTGGTTCGGCACGGTTGTGAATTAGAATTTGTAAACATTTAGGACATTTATCCAGACGTGATCTACGTGTAGTGACACCTCAGCTATTTCCCTCTTTACGTTTAACGCTCCGAGTGTTCGAGTTTTAAATATGAGAAAACGTCCAACAAATGCCCTCACTCTCCGCAAAGGTATACATACAGGTGCCGAGTTACTATTTCAAATTCAAACTATTGATATATTTATGCAACAATAACATTCGCGAATTGAATAAGCATTCATATGTCGTCCGAACGCAAACGGGTTTCAGGCCAGTCAGTTATAATCTTTAATTCCCGTCGGTCGACATTGCCGGTGCCAAATCGGTTAAGGCCTACCACCACGTATACCGCCGACCGTTACAGTACAATATAGATTTGTTCCCATACATAATTGCTTTTTTCATATTTAATGATTCGCTAAATAATTTATGAAGCATAAATTACAAGTTTTTACATCTTATCTATGTCTTATCGTAATCCAGCTAGATACAGGGAATACAGATATCGGAAATATTTCCCGAGAAACTTGTTATTAAACGCTACGGTCAAGGTTGATCGGATAAAGCGTTTGAAATCAACTGAAAATATTCAACATTGTGTGTAGGAACACATCCGCTTTCCACGTTCAGATTAACGTAAATAATCCCAAAACCTTAATTCGTAAGAGAGGCACTGGCACTCAAACATTAGTTAAATTAACACATCGAATTTAATTCCGTCGTTCGTAATTCAACCGCGCCAAACGTTTTGGCGCGACGAGCGTCGCGAGTCGTCGTTCGAGCTGTACTAGAAAAAAGCGGACGCCAATTGGTGAATCGCCATTGAGTTAAGTCGAATTGTAGGTCTCCGTCGCTCAGCGCTCTACATTAAGCGTCATGTAATCGCTCTGGACTATTAATGCACTCTGAATTAACAAGTTTCAGCATAAAAGCTTACATGGACCTCTAATTGAGATATACGTCACATAGCGATGTATTCTTATTAATAGATATCTATTACTCTATGATTTTAAAGTTTTATCATCGCGAACTATATATATTTAAACTATAAAAGGTATGTACTGACGATTTTTGTGTTTTTACCGATATTTCGATCCAATAACAAAGGTCATGGTAATGACGGGGAGAAACTATTGACACCAGACAGACACTAATGTCAGATGAGCCGGTCAAGTGGGCGTCTAGTTCGTTTTCCGTTCTCCGGTACCACATCACGACACACGACGTTAACGACATCTTCACGCACTGAACTTGACACTGTTTTCACCCGACACAAGTTAACCGCTGGGTTCCAAGTTTGAGCTAATTTAAACGCATGTTCTCTACAACGGGATATCTATTGTATTTTCAACATACTTAATGATACTTAATTTTATTAGAAACGATACAATAAAACTACTCGCTGTAAACACTGAATAACTTAACGTGCGATAAATTACGTTGGTCAATATTATTATTCTGTTCCCGGAATATAATGTACAACGCTCTAATCGTATCTTTGTTTGAATTGTCAGCACTATTTCATCATAATTATAATTACTTTATATTTAAATGATCTTGTTACTGAGGCAATGATTTATATTGTTATTTCAATGTATTGCACATTAGTAAACATGATTGAACCTTGACATAGTGAAAAAGCAAATTACGTCATCTGGGTTATTTTTATATTATTATGATCGATATTAACAAAGTATCAACAAGGCAACGGTCGTTGTTATTCCGAACCAATTTACCTTGTAAGTAATTTACAATTAATAATTCATAATGCAAATACTACAAAGTAATAGAAAATAAGCGCTAACTTACCCTTCACTATAGTATATATAAAAACGATGATTACGCCATGCTAGAAATTGAAATTAAAAAAAAAAAAACAAAGTTGGTTTTTACAGACACTTTTCGAACGCCAAACTACGCTATAGAAATCCCTACCGTGAGTGGTCCCGGAAGAATAAGCGGCAAGAAACTCCCGAGGCGTTTTTTTTCCTACTCGCTATAACAGAAAGCACCCATAGTTACATATTAAACTCATCTCCAAGCAGTCTTATCTTTAAAGTAATCATATAGTTAACCTTTCCGCATAAGAATGCTTTTAACGTGAGTTTTTAATGTATAGTATGGGATTTCTGTCAATTGTAATGGAATTTTATTATAAATATTTACTCATCTAGTCATGAAAGAGCCTCCAGGTTTGCTTAGTCTGAAATTTGGAACAATCAGTTTAGCTTTATTTCTAGATTAATATAGTAAATATAACTAACTGTTCTCAAGAAAACTATCAGATTATTTTTTAACGTACTTAATATTATCCAAAATATATTGTGATACTACAGTTAATATATCAATTTCTTTAAAGAGATCTCTATCTCTAAGCGAGTCCCTAGGCCTGTTAATGGCGCGTACCTATTGCTCTTTTCTGTAATATAAATAAATCGACTCAATTTTAGCAGCTGGTAGCGCCCCTCTACCCTAAGGGGGGTCGCCTGAGATGAAGGCTTAGAGGCCAAAAGGCCAAATTCAACCACGGGTGGTATTTAGTGGGTAGGCCCCTAGGATTTTTCGGGAGTCCCACATAACCAGCGAAGCCGGCTGCGCTGGTATATTATGAGCATTCACCACCCCCCTTCCGCGCATTTCCGGAGGGTAACCCTTTTTCCAATCGTCTGGGCGCAAAAAAAAAATTCAATGAGTCCCACAACAACAGACCATAAGATATCACACTTTGAAAATAGTCAAAATAAACTAATCTTGCTGTTTCTACGTCCGTTAAGAGCCTCACTTTCTTAACAGCAAGGTTTCAATATGAGGACTCCATTGTATTCGTGAGTCTATAGTAATTCCAAGTGATGTGGTAGAATTTACTAGTTCAAGCACTTCCTTATTTATAACAATATGAGTTGGCACTTGTCTGACATTTGGTTCGGTAAAGTAAATTTAACACATTTCGTTTCTTTAGCACTTACAATTTTTCTAACTGATATAGCGCAAGATCATGCGATGCGACCTATATTTTAAATCGAAAACATCAATCCGGCTTATCTACGTATTTATTAAAAGCCATTCTGAAAATATGATTTATAATTTCGCTCCGGACGTATAATCGTTCGTACAAGTGTGAACGCATTTTTAAGCGTATAAAAATTGACTAATAACATAAGTTGGGCGCCGACGTAACCGGCCATTATAAATAGCGACGGTGTCCTCACCGCGGGTGCAAGGTCCGTCTTGTCATTTTTACACGAATTATCACTATGACACGTTTAATTGTGGATTGTTACATGAAAATAGGTAGTTTTGAAAATATCCAAATAAATTAATTTTACAACAATGTTATCGTATCCAAAACGGAAATCATAAATAGCTCAAACGAATTAAATGAACATTAAAATGAGGATAACGTAAGTGATCTCTCGAAACGACTCCGACACCACGTGTTCCGACACGATCGAGTGGCACTTGCGTTCGATTCGTGCAAATCAAATGAACGAACGCATTACATCCATAATAAATCTCATCCTATATTTAGCGAGTGCTCAGCCTCAGATCTGCGCGATACATAGCAATTACCGGTTACCTCTTCAGTATTCGGAAGGATATCTCTCCACTACGGTACGATCCCATCGAGTGGCCGTTGCGATTTCGTAAGTTGATGAGAATCGCTCCGATTAGTAACTCGAAGGTGATTCGATCCAGATTCGGGGGCGTTTGTTTTAATCGATATGAGAGTCGACCGTAGGCCAGTTTTACATCGCCGGCTGGTATTCGATGCACCCATCGTGAGATAGGCAATGGAAATTCCGTTGCACGTCATCTATTATAAGATTCGACATTTTATAATTATTAAGGTTTAAGTCTAATCGTAATTTAACATAACAAATACTCGAACTATTACAATTGTAACAATTGATCAACTAGTTATGCCGGCAACTCGCTTAACTAGACCTGTCTCCATTTAACATTTAAGCGTTAATTCTTTACCGTTTTATTTCATTTGTGTAATATTCCACCTATTGTCAGGAAGTAAAACACAAATGTATATCAATCATCGTATATAACAACATAAATTGTAATCGATAGTAAAATCTAATTTAATGAGAAACTAGATATGAAAAGTAAATACAAAATATACTAATACATTAAACAAATATATAAAAATAGAAAGATACGCAATGTTCTGTAAATCGTACTGGACAAATTAAATTGTGGGAATAAACTGTAAGAATACGGCAACGTTCAGATTAACACCCGCTGCTCGGGAACCAGCCCCTTTTACCGACGTCTGTCGTGCGGGAAGTAGCGTGTTACTCCAGGGAGGGAGGGGGAGGGCAAAAAAAATTTACTACAGCATATAATATTAAGAACAAGACAAAACACAGTCACAGGTGCGAGTCAGTGTGGCGCACTAACAAAACGAAACAAACGCATGACCTAATCGATGGTCTCTTAGATTAAATCGCAGTCGCAATTTAGAATGGTAACATTGTGAAGCGGTACACCCCAAACGGTCGAGACATGACCCAATCGGCCGTACAGGCGGCGACCGCCCACCCGCTCATACCTTGTACGAGCAGTGCGTGGGTGCTTAATAAACGTTCCTCATTTCCAGCTTTATAATTGTGTTTAGACGGCCGTCTCAACGCGCGAGAGGAACGCGGCAATCGTCTGTTACAACACAATTTATGATCGATTTTTGTTTTTTATTTTTATTTGTAAGTACCGAATATCGTTTAAGATTTTGTAAGACTTTTTTAAGCGAGTCCAATTATAACGTACCGCAAAATAACAGAAGGTGTATTACACCCTTTCATGTACCATTCCGTATTCAAATTGAAAATCATTTAATCATGTAGGTATTCTGTAAAAACACTTACACACGTCATTTTTTGCTTCTACTACCGTTCCTAAAGGTACTTTAACAACGAAGTGAAGAAACGGGGAAGAAAACTCGTCACCACATCATTTAAACAACACATGGTAATTACAAAGTCTAAACCTGTGCGGAACTGGTTTCGACACTATTATTTTCAGGCGTCCTTAGAACACGCCGTATAACCGTGCTCGGTGCCAATTCCGTAATTCCACGTCTTTGCAGAACATTAAATGGATGCCATGGGTCAGTATAGGATCAGGCTACCACAAATAAAAACCGCATACGATTTAAATCACTACAAATTAATTAGTGCATGCTGTGTTTGCCTTAAATTGTTCAACACTTTGTCATTACAACTAATATGCAAAAGTGTTGCAAGTAAAACAAGACCTAAGTAAAACAAATACAGAACTCTTGACATTTATACACTGTATTCACCGTACCGGGTCCTCGTCATCCCAAAGTAGAACAAAATATTTTTACAACTTATTAAGCTTATATATGTTTTAATTGCGTCCCAAACCCACACAGAATCTTGAATAACAACATCGTTGTCACTATAACGCTGCGTCGACTTCGATGTCCTTCGGTGTCAACATTGGATTGTTATATTATTTCGGTACAACAACATCATGCTGCCGATATCGAGGATTTCATGCTCTGTCCATAAATAACCTCGTGTTACAGTGACAAAATATAGTTAAGCTATGGTAATATTTATACTATGCCTTTCGACGCATTGTTTTCATTTATTTCACAAATATACAAAAGACAGATTCTTGTAGGCAACCTGGAGACAGACGCCACGGAAATCGCACGCACGTTGCTGCAACTAAAATTATTAAGACAACGGCTCCGATCATACTTCGAGTCGTATCTGAGAACATTAAATTCCTCAATTGTAATTTTCCGGGCACCCAAACGTACATCTACGAACCGAACTTAGCAATCGTGGACGCGGGCGAGTTGAAATGTACTCGGTACGGCAAAATGTTGTCGTTGCTTATCGTTTAAGTATCGACAGTAAAACTAGTACATTATACATGTAACGCGCATCTACCCTCTGAACGGAGCCGGTTGTTTAAGTATCGTATTACGAAATTTATTTCAAAACCTCCTTCTGAAAACAATCAGCCTACTTACGTTACGCCTACAAAGTAACGTAGAACCTGTGTTCTTGGTCTTAATCCGCTTATGTTGAATTTTTCACAGGCTTTGTATTAAACAGTATTTAGAGACGAGCTACTACGGTGTATTATAGTAATTTAGTGTAGGTACTCAAGTTAATTTGTATCTGTATAAGTCATGAAAAAGTTATTTTTGTATAGCATTCGAAATATTTTATAAAAGTTCACTGCGTACTTATTAGGAAGAGGCCAGAAAAATATATGTGGCTATAGTTAATTTATAAAATTAATTATAGTTTTTATAAAATTTTGGCGAAACAGTATTCTCGATAAATATAAGTATGATGCAGCCACGACCTTTTGTAACTTCAAAGATACATCGTGTCATTAAAGATTCATGAATCGATAAAAGGCGAGAAGGCTCTATGGCGTCATATCGCGAGCGGCGTGCGGAACATCGCCGGCCGCCCGCTCCGGCATGGACCGGCGGCCGCGACGAGACGTTGCTTGGTACTTCATCTATTTATATTCATTGCAATTGTAACTAATTCACTTGAAATCTCCCGTGTGGGACAGCTTAACGCACATTAGCCAATCTTGTCAGTACAATGTCTACGACAGATAAATATACTACATATTGTTATTATATTATATTAAATAAAATAAAAGATTAAGAGGTACACCAAAGGAAAAATGGATTGATGAAATAAAAAGAAAAGATGATGAAAACTGGATCACCAAAGCAAAAGACAGACAGATGTGGAGCAAAATGGAGGATGCCTTTACCCGTAGAGGGGTCCATAATGATTTATGATTTATAAAAATGAATTTTGATTTTGATTCTTTTAATTTTGATTATTTTTAATTTAATTATCATTTAAAATTTATATACATTGAAATTATTTATTATGATTGGAATTTAAATTTAATGATTATTAATAGTAATATTTTATTTTCAATGCATGCACATATTATGTAATAATTAATCATATGATATACTAGTTTAATATAATATTCATTATGGAAATAAAGAGGCTATAATAATAATAATAATAATTGTTATCATAAAGCAAAGACAAAGGTAAGTCGCTGGCCGCTGGGTCGAGTGAAGGATCCAATCGCCGGTTGCGATGAACACTTGACAGGCACTATATACTTGTTAGGTATCTGAAATATTTTTGAAGTGTCAATTGTGTGTCTGCGACACGAGGACACGCTGGGATGTCTTTTCAGTTTTATTTATTATATTTAAAAAAATTGTAACTACCGTAAATGAACGTCTCAACTTCCCTTTTGGTAATTAATCTAATAATCTAAATAAAAATGAAATTCGATGTGTTTTTTTGTTACTTTTGCCATTTAAATATATTCGGCATCTAAAATTAATTGAATTCTGAATCACCACAATTCTAAAATGCAAACGGTATCGCGTATATGTGAATTACCGCATGAAAGTTGCATGAGAGCACCAATTAATCTACATGCAATATAGAGGTACATAGAGGTGTATAGTATATCAATTGAAAGACACACACACAGTGAACACCTCCCATATTTTATATTATAAATAATTAATTTTCTACAACTTTTGTATCACCACAAACATTAATAACAAAACGCGTTAAGAGCACTAACAAATATCTTTAACGTACAGTCTCTCGCGCTGCCAATTGACCACATCTATAAATCATCACCTATAAAAAATGTACCATTAACGTCGCTATAAAATCCACATAAAATAAAGTAAGACCTAACTCACTAATTTGTTATTCAAATCCCCGTCCCCACCGTCCCCCGCGCCCCGCGCCCCGGCCNNNCCGGCTGCCACGGCAGCCTTGTCGGTGCGATGGCATCATACCGGTGACATCACCACCCTCCACTCGCACGGTGAGGAAAACAAAGTTTGAAATACCGAAAAATTTAATCAGTAATAGTAACAAACCAACACCACGACCCTCCTTGTGTGGACCTTCTGTACGAGCTTGCCGATTGACGCTCATGTGGAAGTCTAAGAAGTACGCCACCGACATTTACATATTAAATGATAATAATATAATGTACATTTTATAAAATCTAAGTAAGTCAACGGCCGGATTTTCCCTTTGATTGTATGTTACACAATAACTCTAAAACTGATGGGACTGATTTTTATGAAATTATCATCCGGGTCATAATCAAAATAACTCTTCTACAGAGTCTCCTTATCTTCAGAACCGGTCGGATTCTCACTTTACTCAAAAGAGACTAACTCCGAGCCATGCCTTATACACTTATAAAAGAATAATCAAAGTCGGTTCATAAACAACCGAGTTATTGCTGTGGTTAAAAATTCAGCGGTTTGAACAGCCGTCAATAATACGTTTTTAAATAATAAATGCTTCAATATTTAAAACCGGAACTCATACTAATTTGGAAACATATATTACGGATAAATTATTTGTTAAATAATATAATGTCCCCTGCATCCGTAGGTTTTTGGCAGTGTCGAAAAAATATTTTGTACTTTAAGAAAATAAAACTTAATTGAAATTAAAATGAAATAGAATAGTTTTGAACACAATACATTTATGTAATAATATTTATGTAATAAAGAGAGAGTGAGAATTTTGCGAATCTGTGTGTATGTGGAGGGTAGCCTCGGGAACCACGGCACTCATTTGAAAAAAATAATTTTGCCATTCATTATTTCAAATGTACAGAGGCAAAATAAAATATCTCTGTCTCCTTGTCTCAATGCGATAGTCCTAAAAACGAAAATAAATAACGATAAGGATTTGATTACTGTTCGTGAGTTATTAATTTAGTATAAAATTTAAAACGAATTGATTGTGTTTCAACCATAGAGTCAATACATATAATAGTAATAGAGGAACACAGTGTCCGAGTGACATTTCGAGCTTTACGGAAAATCCTACTTGCGAGAAAGAGATACAAGAAAATTTACCGTAGGACTGTTTTCAAACTATTTACTCTCCAGTACTCTCCTGACAAAAATTGCTATTTGTTATTTTATTTGTTTCACTTCAATCTTTATTTATTTTATCAGACTAAAAATAGTAAACATAATGGTGTCGTGTTCAGTATTTAATTGTAGGGTTACGTATAACAGTAACCCAAACAAAGAGGCAACACACAGGTAAGTACTGATAGTGCAATACTACTTTCACGATGCGTATTTCCATAAAAGTTGATCTTAAAATTATATAAATTAAGATTAATAATATGCAGTAAATACTCCATTTTCTAAATAATAACTTATTTTTCATAATTATGTGTAAGATAAAATATATTGTGTACGTGAAAATGATACCGTTTCGTGTAGGACTTGCACAAAATCTATCGATAAGTGTATAATTTTTAAATAGGTATAAATAAATATTTTTTGTTGTACCTAGATTTGTTCATATTTTACCTTTTTAGTTTCGGTTACAGCTTGTAAACACATTAGACAGAAAGTAGACAGATTTATATTAAGGTGCATCTTTGGCTTTAGAATAGTATTAGCTTCGTAAATTGATAAAATTTGGCGAATTTTATTTTTGTTATTATTATGATATGACAATAAACGGCGAATGTGATTTCATATTTATTGACAAAGTTTTCTTCTTCAAGGTTTCCTGTAAATGCAGTTCAAGAAGAAAAATGGATTCGAATGTTAAACCAGGTAGGTAGGGTTTCTCACAAACTTAGACATTTTAAGGGCAACTATTTTGCTCTACGAAATCACTGACATGTTAATGAAGAATCTATACCTCCAAAATTTGTTGGTTATATCCTTTCCGAGGGCAATAAGTTATATCGATTTACATCAAAGAATTAATTAAAACCAATAGGAATTATTATTATTGTTTTCTTTAGTACCGTTTAATCACGTTTTGTTTTATCCTCTCAAATAAGGTTAAGTTTAGAAGAAGCGAAGTAAAGAGAAGTTACTAGGATTAGCATGGTGTTATTAATTTAAGATGTAATAATTAATTAAGAGAACGAATTGAATATAGCAAAGGAACCTGTGATGGAATAGTCGACATTCATGTCGATAATACATGGACGTGAATTTGACATCACTAAAAGTCACATTTATGTTTTAGTGACGCGATTTTGAGATGAATGTTCCTCTATTACGTAACTCTATGGTTTCAACACTATTGACGATTGTCGAATGACACGACTGAAGAATTGAACGTCGACGGTTAGGTTAATTTTAAATTTGTAATCAAGGATTGAACAGTTCAATTTTTTTCTCCCAGTTTGCATGAAAAAACTAAAACATAATATTGAATCATCAAACACAATTGAATGCCTGCAGTACTAGTGAATCAACTCGGTATGTATTTACGTTGTGTTTTCGTTTGTACACTTGCATTGCATAGGTTTGTTGTTATGTGATAAGGGAGCCGTACTAGGTATTCAAACGCGCCGCCATATTTATTGGCCTGAGCCACGCAAGGGTTGTGCGAACGTATAATTTGTATATAATTTGTTGTTACAGTTAGATTATAATAATTTAAAGTATTTTCAAGGTGAAACCGATTAAGTTTTACGCTTCATAAACCTAATTGATAATAAAGCAGGTGGTACAAAATCAGTTACTTGTACGATTAAAGAGTTTTGAACGCTGCGCCAACTACTCGCACGTGCAACACGGGGCGCGGCGCCGGCGCGTCGCCGCGCGGTAACGAAACCAACAAACGAATGAATCCGTCAGTTGCATACACGGGGGCATTTCTTGAACTTTAAAAAATTTTGTTCGTATTAGAGTAATACTTGTGTAGAACACTATTCATTAAAGCATATATTACTCACCAGCGTGACGATGTCCGAGGGGTTAGCGGCCGCTATCCTCCTGAGCCGCTCGTACAGCAGGTCGAGCAGCCGCTGGTGGTCGGCGTTGAGCCGGTCCAGCTGGCGCGCCACGGCCTCCGCGCCTGGCTCCGACCGCTCCGAGCGCAGCCGGCGCGCGTCCAGCGAGGGGTGCACCTCCTCGCACAGCCACTCGGCGTACCGCTGGCAGCGCGACGAGTGGATCTAGGTTGTTAGCGTGGCCGCGGTTAGCTCAGCTCGCCTCGCCTCGCATCGGCTCGGCTCGGCTCGGCTCGGTTAGTTACGGGTGACTGATTCTGACGTTACAGTTTGGGAAATTGCCAATTTTGATTATCCCCTCACTCTCTTATTAGTTTGATAATTTTTCAAATAATTTACGTGTGGGAAAAATATGTAATTTTACCCTTCGATCAAAAACAGCCAACCCGTATGTAAGTGAAGCGAATTGAATCATCGTGATTAATACAACACACCTCACAAAACGGTCCTTTCACACGTAGCCTCGAATATCTACGTCCGTTAACTATGTCTAGTTGACATTAGGAACTTTATCACGACCATTAAAATCATCAATCGTAGGAACTGGTCGACCACCTTTCACTCTAGGCACCCGTTCACTCAATAAGAGAACAACAGCTAATTTAATCATTTCTAAGTACCGTAACTGAGTCCAGCTTTAGGCAACACAGGGCGGAGAAGATACCATGCTGGAAAACCCATTAAAAGGTAGAATATTTCAAGCGTGCAACACCCAAATGCCTCGTGCGGGGAACCCGAAAGTTCGTGCATTCACCCGAAGCAGATCGTCGCGTTTAACAAATAAGAGGTAAGAAGGGGAAACATTGTCACACACACTTCACACTGGCAACATCGAGAGGCGGACGACACATGCAAAGCTAACGTTTAACATCAACTACACGGTGAGCCAACTTTCATATAGTTTGTATTCGTTTACAAATGAAACCTTGAGGTGAATTTAAATAAAAATTGAATATTAACATTTCGCAATAAAGAAGTCAACGGTTTTTATGATAATGAAACAGAAAGAAAACGAAGCAATATAAGTGACAAGTAGAAGGTAAAATTGTCGACAGACGGCGGGGTGTCGTCACGGTGCGTCGGCAGCCATACATTGCCGGTACAAGTACATCGTAATGGGTTCATCCACGCAAACTTCCCGCTCTCAGAGGTTTAGTTAGTGTTAGTAGTTCGCAAGCAGGTTTATTTAGTGAAGCTTCACATGTGTTAACGGCGGGATTAGCACCGAAGTAGATTTAACGGCATAAGGACTAAACTCTTACAAGGATCACCGGTGATCGTCTGATTATAACGATAATAATAAAATTATGTATACTATTTTTTAAATCTACTTTTTGGCAACTCAGTAGGTCAAAGAGAGTAGCGTCAAGCGGTGTATTAATATTGCAAAAGCGTTCAAACATGGTGCGCGTAAGCCGTCATACGTGCGAGAGACATAGCGCGGCACCGACAGCGAGAGCGGACAGAGAGGAGGGACGCCGACACGCAGCGCCGCCAGCAGAGACACCGCAAAGCGACAGACGGACACGTGCGGGCGAACACGCCGGACCGACCTACCGTCATCTCACATAACCGTTCAACGGATCCTGCCTTTCAAATAACAACATACGAACGTACTGGCGTTCTATGGAAGTATTATAAAAAATTATTGGTGTGTTTGTAACGGCTAGCCCGGTTAGCCTGAGAACTTCCATAAAATGCCACATATAAAGTACAACGTGGACAGTCCGTCCCCCTCAACGATAGTTACCTTCGCCTCCCGTATGAACCTGCCGCCGTCCACGTTCACTTTCTCGATCTTGGGCGTTCTCTCCACCACGCCGGTCAGGAGGTTCTGCAACGAGACCACAACACGTCCCCGGCGTTAGTCACGTGTGCAGACGGTCGTCTACCTCGTGCAGGTAACGGGCCGTTTTATTAATACGGCCCACAGTGATATGAACGGGGCACCTTTATAAAATAATTTAAAAAATATCATTTATTATTAGGTAAATATAAATAACTTCGATGTATGATTATGTATGATTAAATGCATGAATTTTAATGTAATCACTTTCCAGGATGCCTCAATACCGACAATTTTGCCCTTAACAGGTCGAATTGGATAACCAATAGTTAACATGCTTGGTTCGTTTGAGTGATTGTTTAGTGCAACTCACGTTAACCCGACCGTGACGAGTTATGAGACGCTACATAACATGCTTTAGATTTAAAAAATAAATAACGACGTCAAACCTTCTCAAATCGACGGACAACAGACGAAATTATCAATCATTAGTTGGTCCAGGTCTCTAAACGACAACAAAGACGACATCGAACAGGACGTACCTCGAAGTGATCAGGACAGGTGAGTGAGTATACGGCACGCAACCAGCAGCATCCTTTAGTTGAGCGCGTACGCGAGTGCCTACGCGTGCACGGATGGCGGCCGGCATTATGACACACAGAACGGTAGACAACTACTCCTATTCTTTTTTGATTGAATACGTTATGTGCAAGTTCCCAGCCCACCTAATGTTTAGCCAAATACCGTCTGTGAGAATACGAATCTCGTACCGAAAATGTGTGATCGAGTAAAGAACAGGTCGACCATGTTTGAACATATCGAGAACACCTCGAATAATAACGATGATCGCACACCGGTCGTCGTTCGTTGAGGACACGTAACAAAATATCTACCGCTGCCTGTCGTTCGCACGCGGTGCACTCGAGCAAGTCTTACCCTGGTCGGCTCGAACTGCTCCTTGGGCCTGACCTCCAGCGGCGGCTGTGCCTGCAGCTTGGTGTACGCGTCCTCGATCCACTCCGCCTCCTTCTCTAGTCCCGCGTTGTAGTTGCGCAGCAGCTGGTACGCGGCTTCGCAGCTGCGTAGTCTGGTGACACAATCTTTGATTAGCTGACATCGTCCACAGTCGCCGAGAAGAAGTTTCGAGGACGCGGGCCTCGTAATACACGTGTCGTCTGTTTATTTAGTGATAGTTACGTTTAGTGTAACACAACCTAATTTGATCAGCTGTCCAGGAACGTACTCCATGTTGTTAAAATAACTTTGAGGTACGTGAGTGACTAAATATTTTCTTGTTTTATTAATTTTACATTTCTCATCCGTGTTTTTTCTGTCGTGTGTTTCTATTAAACCAACTCGTTTTGCATTAATATAAAGCAGTATGAGTAACACACAATTATTTATTATTATTTATTAATGCGCATACTTATTATTTTATTAATGCTAACAACATGTATACATGAACGATCTTTCAACTGAACGACGAGTAAATTTGTATTTGTCGGGTGTCAGTAACTTGAAAACTCTGTAAGTGTACCGTGCTCCTTTTGCTGCAACACGCAGCTGATTGGAGCTAACTGCTGTGATGATACGTATAGATAACGTGCCTTTCGAAAGAATCTGTACTTCAACTGCGGTATTTAAATGTTCTAAGTGTGGTCGCTCCTAATCTAGTTTATAATTCGCCATGTCTTAAGCTAGGTAACTTGAAAGACGGAATCTCAGGTCCTAGGAATATCTGGAGAGATTATACAATACAAATGGACGTTGTGAATGGACTGACCTCTCTGCCAACTGACTGCAGACGTTATTCCAACGGTTATTGAGCTGGGTGACTTCCTTGTCCAATCTCTCTAGATCTATGTGTTTCCCAGCTCTGGGCAGGGACGTGTGCGGCAGGGCGGCGCGTGACGCTTCCACCAGGCGCCTGCAGTTCTCTGCGTCGTCATTCATCTGGTCCACCTGGATCTGCTGCTTGCTCACCGCTACTTGCATGCGGAGCAGGTCTTCGTGCATCTGGGGGATTTATTTCAATATTGGTTATTCAGACTACGATCATTCCTGGGGAACTTAAAGATCGTATTGACGAACTATGTCCTAAAACGGACACCGAATAAATAAAAAAAATTGGGCTACAAACCGAGGTCCACCGGGCCGAGGGAGTCGGGGCACGTATTACTTTTTAACTAAACGTAACCGAGGTGAGCTTCACCTGGCTACATTGGCTTTGTTGTACAAATGTAATCATCCATCATCCATCCATCAGCCTTTGGAGGTCCACTGCTGGACATAGGCCTCCCCTAACTTGCGCCACTCTGACCGGTCCTGTGCCTTCTGAATCCAGCGGATGCCCGCTATCTTCTTCAGGTCGTCAGTCCACCTGGTCGGGGGGCGTCCTATGCTCCTTTTTCCGAGACGTGGGCGCCATTCGAGGACCTTTCTTCCTCAACGGTTATCGGTTCCTCTAACTATGTGCCCAGCCCATTGCCACTTCAGCCGGCTAATTCTCTGAGCTATGTCGGTCACCCTCGTTCGTCTACGGATTTCATCGTTTCTTATTCGATCGCGTAGAGAAATACCGAGCATAGCTCGTTCCATAGCTCGCTGGGCGACTCTGAGCTTATGCATTAGGCCAATAGTGAAGCACCACGTCTCGGATCCATATGTTATCACTGGCAACACACACTGCTCGAACACCTTCGACTTCAGGCACTGAGGTAACTTTTTGGACGACAAGATATGACGTAGTTTCCCGAACGCAGCCCATCCGAGTTGGATTCTACGAGTGACTTCTTTCTCGAAGTTGGACTTACCCATTTGGATCACTTGTCCTAGGTAAATGTACTCGTCTACAACTTCGAGAGCAGCGCCGTCAACAACAACCGGTACGGGTGAGACATGGACATTCGACATGATTTTCGTCTTGAAAAAATAATAAAAATTATTGACAAATGTAATAGTAATTGAATTTTCAAACGTCCAATTCGACAATGATTGAATCGTTACCGTTTGTTGGAGAACCTACTTTACTCGTACTCGTGCACGGCGGTGGGTCTCTTTGCTTGCCTCGATTCAAAATTTCGGTTGTCAACTATCGGCATTAGAAAAGTAGAGTAGATTAAAAAAATACAACAAGTTACATCTTTGAGCAGCTCGAGGTCGTCGGGCAGGTCGCTGAACTGCGCCAGCTTCATCTCGAACTCGGAGATCGTCTGGTTGTTCTCCTCCATGCTGTTCACCACGGTCTCCACGAACTTCAGCCTGCGGACGCGGCAACACGTTCGATGTATCATATAACTAACATGTGACATTTCAGATTGAAAGGTGTATTTAATTAATATCAATGACAACATGAATAGAACATTGAAAACAATTTGTAATATCAAAATCTTTATACATAACATTTCAAATGATATTATTAATGAGTTATTGTATCTATTTAAATAGTTTTTTTTTGTCTCATATACTGGCTCATATAAGGCTGGGCGTTGCGAGATGCGATGCGATGCGATTGCGTAGATGTATCCGAGCCGTATCTCGGCGGGCACGTAACAACGAGTGCGCTACTTCCGCGCCGACATCATTGTCGTGCCATACATTGTTTGTATCGATGCAGTACCGTATATATGTATTTTTCTGTAACGATAAAGGTCCGAGGGTTGCGAGCGACGGCCGGTGAGGTTACCTTTCCACGAACAGCTGGCTCTTGGACTGTATGTCGTTCCACTTGCCCATCACCTTGTCGAGGTTCTTCTTCATCGCCGGGGTCTTGAGCGCGATGCCTGTAGACAGACCGATCGGTGAAGGTTGAACCTCTAGTCGAAACGTAACGACTTCTGCCGACAGCCAACGCCGGACGCGTGGTACGGCGGACCCGTCAGGCAATATTAAACATACCAAGTTTTGAACTGCCCGTTTTGAAAGTTTTTAATTTTAAGGATTCTCTCCTAATATTAAGAAATCTCTCAGTCAATAATTACTTGAGCTTATTCAATATTTCAAACTTTATAAGGTTATCTTAAAATCGAAAGAAGCGGGCGTCGTGGATTTCAAAAATTTGACGTATTAGTAAAAGTACATACGTTCGTTAGACTGGCCTTATTTTTTAGCATTTTATTGTTATATAAAAAAAATTATGTATAAAGCCAAACAGTACACGGCCTGACCGTGAGCAGAACGTAATCATATTACGACGCACCAGTAAGGATGATTGCGGTCGGCGGCGAGCAGGACGAGGTGCGCGGCACGGTCCCGCTCTGTGGTTTCACGCACTCACTGACCGGTGGTATTACGACGTCACTTCACACCGACATACACACATTTTGTTTAATACAGATTTTATAGTCTTCTAATACACCTCCCATCACACAACATGTCCAACTTGAATACCTACCTGGACATATTTTTCACTCGAGTCCTCTAGTATATGCGTGAACCGTCAAGAACTCTCTCTCTCTCTTTCGTGTCGTCACCGATATCTTATTAGTCTATGGAACAGAAGCGACTCACTCCTGAAGGTGGCCTGCACCTCGTCGACGTGGTCCGACAGGGCGTGCACGCTGTTCTCCCAGTCCTTGTGCTGCAGCACCAGATGCTCCAGCGAGTCCAGGTCGCGTGGGATGTGGCTCGCGATGCGCTCATGCAGCTGCCGCTCCAGCACCTCCAGCCGCTCCAGCAGGTTCGACGACTGTTCCGTGAAGATGCGAGCCGCATTTTTTGATTCCTCTGTCGGGGAGATAGCTAGTTAGACAGAACTGATAAAACCCTGCAACAGTTCGGTTCTCGGTAGATCGAACATGTATGTGGCAAGTAAGTTCTCAAATCTCTGATATTGTACGTGAACCGCTTAAAAAATCGGAACACAGAAATGTGGACCACAAATATGTTCTATTGGACCGTTGTGTATCTGACACGTGTGAGCCGGTCCGTGTATGTGTGAGTGACCACGCCGGTCGCGGCGGTTTACGCTCTAGGTCGTGTTCATCACTTGACCTTTGTCGGGACCGCTAAGTTACACTCGTGTACGATGTAGGTACATACAAACAAATTATACATCTGACCCCCGCTACGAATTTCACGCAGAACGTTATTTTTTCCGACCAGTTTACCGTTTCATACACCATACATATGTGTGTGTGTTTATTTATTTGCCGAATTTGAATCTTAATCGGTTGGTCAAACTTCAAATATTAAGGTCGAGTTAAGCTAAGTTAAGCGTCCAGTCGGCGTCACTAAGATTACTGAGCGTCTCCGTGCGTGATCCTGAAGGTACTAATATTTCCATGTACACAAAAATAAATCATAATACAAATCGGAAACATGATTTCCAAAAGAGACATTATTTGATTAAAAACAAATTTAGAATTTTAACTTGGAATTTGTTACTACTAATGAATCGAGTCATAATTACGAACTCATTAATGCTTTTAACATTAATATCGATTATCTATGACATACCTAAAAATTATTTAGTGATTTAAATAAAATCAATTCAAATCTAAATAAAACATTTAATGAAACGTCAACAGTTATTCGGAACGAGACATCTATTGGCCTTTTGCGCAACAACATCGCAATATGAAAAGGCAATTTCTTAATAAAAGTCAGACTCGGCCAGTCTAGATAACGTTTGGTGTTAGGCTAATAACGATCAAACGGCCAACCTGCAAATCCTTTAGTTACGTACGGCGCGCGGCGCCTGCCAAAATCTGTAAACTTTCGCATGCGTACAACACGACCGGAATCTTTTAACGTCGACCCGGGACGATACAACAACAAAACATCAATCACACGGCTCGCTCACGGCGGGGTCGCCGCGAACTGTTGCAAAAATCACTGAATCGCAGGCCACGTTCACGGATCACAAAAACTCTGGCGACAGACAAAAAAATCACCTGAAAGCCGACAGTCGTACCACGTCCTCTCGACCGATCGCTCGACGTACACGACCCGGACGTTATGCAACATTTGAACCGTGTCCAACGGAACGTGAGCCGCGGAGGACCCAGAGAACAGTCTGCGTCCGTTCTGACGGAGTGACTGAAAATCTGAGACCTAGACTCCTCGGCGCGAGTCGCGTAAAAACCGACGCTGAGTAATATCAGCGAACGGCTGAAGTGCTAAATATAAAGGATCCGTTCCGAGCGATACATCGAAACGTTCGGTTGCATGGTAGTACTTAATGCGGAATGTGAACGGGTGGTTGAAGATATCTCGACACTCAAAATCGATAATCGTTTTATTATGGCTCGTGTGCAAGGTGGCCCGGCTTCGCTCACACACAAATGTTCGTGGCTTCATCGGAATATTTATTAGCTTAAACCTAGTATCGAATCAGTCAAAACGTTGCAGGGCGAAAATGCATTTATCACGGAGATTTTGACAGTGCATAAATTGCAATAAAGATTCTATAAATTAGAAATTGTAAAAACATATCAATAAAATTTGACACATTGAAAACATTGACGAGGCTCAACGACGGCTGCTACTGGTGTCTGCTTAAAATGTACTTGGAATCATGAAAGCACTCATGAAGTATTTTTTTTAATTACCATTTAACATTAGTGGCAACTACTGCATCGATTAAACTATGCACATTGAGTTAATGTTTGTCCCATTATCAAACAGGTTTACATTAGTGGGTATAACTAATTGCTAAAACTAATTTAGCAACAAAGTGATACGCAATTTTATGCGATACGAACTACAAATACCGCAGACTCGAGTGAAGTGGATCTATGCTTTCATATTCATTGGATATCGTGGGATCGCAGCCCACACCGTTGCACGGTGATCCTGTATCATACCGAAGAATTATATTTAAAACTATAAACAGACTCAACGTTATGGTTGAAGGAGGAGATCTTGGCGCGGATTGACAAGGATACGCATAAAAGGTTCGTTTAAGTAACCCTTAACATTGCTAACGTTTAATTAATATGGTTCGACATGATCATCAGTATCTTTTTACATAATATTTTCGCCCACACTAACTTATGTTAGATTAATTAATGAGTACTCACGATTAAAGTATTTTATATTAAAAAGTACGTGTATTTCAAAGTTGTTTCATGAATTGGCGCAAAGGGAATGTGGCGACAATCACTACACATGTATGGAGGGCGCGTCGAAACGATGTGCATTACGATTGCCTGCCGTTGTTCGCATTTAGACAGGTTGCAGACGTCCAACAATCAGAATACGGCCGCACCCTTCGAACGACCACCTGGCCTGGCGTTCGACCCTCGGCTGCGCTTTCTCCTGTGCGGTACATAATGTCCTAAAAAGATCAACCTGTCGAGTATCTGTATTATGTAATGCGTGTACCGCCCAGCGCGGAATGAGACATTACACTTTATTGTGACCAATTTGTCATTGACGCGTCAAGGCCAATAAAACTGCACGGTTTGGCCAAATCACCGTGTGACATCACCGCGACCCGCAGCGCGCGCCGGTTGATATGATGTATGACATCTGATGAACGGAGTGGGAGCGAGTCTCTTGATGGAGACCCCAATAAACAAAATTAATTGATTTTTTATGGGAAATCCGAACCAAAGCCGCAGGGTCCACAAGTCTGCGACTGGTCTATAGAAAACTGGATTCGTTTTGCGTACATACACTTAAAGGAGGGACGGAAAAAGTTTATTGTTTATGACTGTAAAATTTAGATTATTTGATACACGAGATCCGTCGGAAAGTAACGTATATACAATCTGGTTTTGAACGCGTCGATACGTCGTGCCGTATCAAAATGACACAACGCACCGCGCGCGTCCGGCCGCTGCTGAGATAATATCCGGTGGTGCCTTCAGTGACGTCACGACAGAAATAACCAAGGCTTTTGATTGTTGCTATCAAAAGAATCTCTAAAATATCTCTAATTGTCTGAATTGTGTTTGTAATAAAAAAAATTATTGATTGTATGCCATTAACACCTCGGTAACGGACATAACCGACGTAATCAAATTGTATCTTCCAATAAACTGTCACGGTCATATTCCTATAACATTTTTGGGGATAACTTCAACGAGGATGGTTATGAAATATTTATTGGTAGAGAGCGGTGAGGTCGGATAGCAAAAAAAATTAAAAGGCTTTTTATACGATCACCACAACGGAACGAGTAAGTACATAATATAGTTTATTGAATCGACATCCAATTCGTAATTGCCGGAGTCATAATATAAAACGGTTTCGACTGTCCGTCGGCACGGCTAGCAGCACAGTAGGTGCAGTAGGTAGGTAGAGTGCTTGATAGCAGCAGCCGGTGGAGTGGAGGGTCGACGGGCCACCGTCTGCTCCGCAGCACCGGCGAGTTAACGATACAATAACCTATTCCACATTTATACGATTACACGTGTCTAGCTTGCTGTGCGGCAGATGTCGACGTCTTGTGTATACATTCGTTTGACTTGAGCAAACTATAGGTTTTCTATAACGCCTTCAACTTTATTTAACAATCGTATATGCAATTATTTCTGTATTTTATGATTTAAGCAGAGAGTAGATAGATGCAATCAAATATGTAGTTACCCTGAAACACTATTTAGGATTAAAATAGCACGCGATATCTATTATCCTGGTTGGTCAGCTCACCGGCGGCTACTCTCCGACAGTGCGGCCAGTGCGTCACGGTGGCTATACTGGACAGTGATCTCAGTCCGTCGACATGCAATTGCGAGGCCGCTCCGATTGACCTGAGGTCGGGATATCGTAAACAATGGCTCTTACCGCCTCTCCGCCTCCACCCACGGGAGCTGACAATTAAGTAAATGATGAATAAAATAATTTTAACTCGATAACCATTTCACGTACCAAAGTGAAAATCATGTGTCGAGACAACCTAGTCCTTTGAAATGTAGCCTCCAACACTTCGAATAATACACTGGCACGGAACTCGTTTGTCACCGAAAGTGTACACGTATTCATTGATGCATATTCATCTTACAATTTTATGTAATCGCAAGTGATCCTTTGAGTGCAGCAGCGGTGCAGGTCGGGAGGTAGGGTCGGGGGTCGAGTGTGTGTCCATCTGTCTGTCTGTGCTCCTTCAGGCACGTTATCGACAGTTAGCAGTCGTCAGACCTTGTCGACAGACTCAGGTGAGTCGCGACTGGTCGGCGTTATGGAATCGCAATAATTACTTTTACTATAAATTTGCGATGTGACGAAATTCACTCGTCTTCGGGTCTGCGTTATGTACACCCTCCGTAAAAGGTACACCCTGATGCTAAGGTGGTCGGTTCGCCACATGCAGATCGTCGGACTCCCCGTACTACCCAGTCGAAGAGTGTACAGTGCTCGTGCGTGGCTGTTCTTATCCGCCTAGCGAGCTACCATCCGACCTAATAGTAGGCGGATCCCTGACCTGGACCGGCAACGCGTCCGTGACCACTCACCATCAAGTGGTCCGTCTGCTCGGTTGTCGCCTTTTGACTTTACGTTAGGTACGTACAAATAGTAACGGTATTGATAGTAGTTGTGCAAGAATGTCAAGCATGGGTCAGTACAAAATATTGTCTGTAGTGTATTTATTACGATGCTTACAATATCTGGACGCGAAACAGCAGGTCTACGGTTAGAGGTAGACAGGTTAAAGATCCTCAACTTAAGACTTATTCAAGTGTAACAAAAAACCAATGAGTGATGTTCGATTTACGTGAAGTCACCGGACACGGAACACCGACACGTACGCGTGCGCGTGAGTGTGCGCGTGCGCGTCTCGAAGTACACGACCATAACTACAGACTCATTACACATCGTGCTGTATATACAACAAAAAAGAAAAACCAAGTGATCGCTTACCCCCTTTCCCGGTTGAGAACATTCGCCTTATCCTCTTCATATTCTCAGCACGTTACACGATCTTATTCCAACGTATCAAAGCACATATTACTCGAAACGTCCGGTCAAAAAGTAGTATACTTACAAACACATCCCGAACGATCTATCAAAATATTGGTCCGTTTTCAACGTTCGTGGTGCAAAAAATCTTTGATGCTATTTTTAGTTCGTTGGATATTTGCAGAAGAAAAATATTTTTAAGTGATACTTGTATTAAATTGTAAATACGGTGTGTATTTTTGTTTTAAACATAATTATTGTTACAAGTGCGATACTTTAAGTGAATAAATGCAATGATAGATCTTTAAGAGCTCACAAAACTAACAACAGAAGACTCAAGTTATGCTACCGTATCAGTTGTATACTATTGGCAGTTGGACCTTTTATTGATTCCTGTCGTGACTAGATTGAATACTTTCATCGTAGCGATGAAGACGTAACCGGAGTTACAGATGGAGATTACAAATATTACTATCACACGAACAGGTCTGTGCGCTTGTTGTGAAAGACACAATGTTAAAAAACGTTGTCCGTTCACCAAGTTATTATTATAAAAATAACACACGTCAAAATCATAACATAACACAATACACAACACAATACGAGACACCGAGACATGTCATCCTAATATATATGTTTGACTATCGTCAAAGTGTATACAGACGTCCTCGCGGAGGGCGCGAGGGCCGCGGCGCGTGCGTCTCGCTAAGTGGGCTACGGTAACGGCGACACCCAACACGCGACCGTCCTCGGAGCGGCGGTCGGCTGCGTGTGACGGCGGCGGTCGCCGGGAGGTGCGTCGGACCTACGTCGATATCGCCTCGGTCGTTCGGTGAAGTACAGTTACCACTGAAGCACCGCTCGTTAACGACCATTACGTACATCGTTATACCGAATACAATACATATAAAAAGTTCGACAGTTTACCGGCGGTAGTTATCTAATGAGGTGTTAAAGACCACGGACGGACTCGACATGTCTCACGATAATATTATTTTGGATTTCATTTTGATTGTATATGCGACATTTTCTGTGTACACTGTAGATATTTTTATTTGAAGTACCAGATCACATCAAACGATCGTTCCGGTATACGTTTTGATGCAGCCTTCGGAACAGAGGACCGCGGCCGACGGTGGCTAGGTATTTGTATACAACTGCACGTCAACACAAGCCAAAGGGTAAAATGAAAATATGAGGTGCAACGTATGTGGGCGATAACGTTACCGCCTCACCCCGGCCGCCCCGACGGTCACCGGTCGGTCGTCTCGTAATCATACTCGGCGGTCAACCAAACGGTTATAAATCTATCTCGTAACATGGCAAATTTGGGGATAACTTAACTACGTATCTACGGCTAAAAGTTAATTTCGGCAATTTCAAAACCCCCGCTCGTAACGTCTCACGCGCGTTCTAAACAAACGGTGCACTGACGCAGCGCACGCTACGTTCACGCAGCGTCTTGTGCCTAACTTTTTGGCGGCGTTGTAGAATCATCTAGTTTCTAGAGGTTCGATGGTAGTGAAGCTACGTGCTCCCTGAGAACCGACACTGGAGTCACTGGACGGTGAGTAGCTAAGGCGAAGCGAGTTGCTGCATTGAGCGTTCACGGCAACACAATAAAACTGTCCATCGTTAGAGCACAGGGCACAGCGGCCATCACGCGACGGGTTGATCACTAACGACTACGATTAGTGTTTAATTGATTTTCGGCCGCAACTACGTTCCCCGAGCTCGTCGACGGCAACCGAAAAAGCAATAACAATTTTCTAATTAATCCAATCGAGACAAATGTTCGGTGTATTGCAACTTGGACTTGTCGATGATTGAAATTGGTACAACATACCGTGGAAGCATTTGGACTTTTGAACGATACACGGGAGTATTTTCCCTCCTACGCGTTCAATAAATAAATAATTTGTTTATTAGAATTCAGTTGTCATCTTCACACCTAACGGCTCGACGATTATGCACTTTCGCATCGTGGTACGTGCGGTGCCGCGGGTCGTCACCACACCGTTCACATCAATGAGTGGGGGGAGATGGGGGACGTACTCACCCTCGGCGCGCGCGCGGCGCTCGAACTCGTCGAACAGCCGGTTGACGTCGTCGATCTCGCGCCGCAGCCGCCGCAGCTGCGGGTCGGCCGGCTCGCCCTCCGCCAGCAGCTTCTCCGCATCCTCGTTCAGCGCGCGCCGGATCGCCTGCCGCTGCTCCGCGCCCATCGCCACGAACTGCGCCACACACGGTCCGACATGTAGTCCACGTACGTTACACAACTAACAAGAAACTTTCTTATATCACGTCGTTACTTTGTTATATCATATCGTTACAACACATCTAATACTGGCTCCATCGAAGTCACCAATAAATCGGTGATGCGGCTGCCGACATTCGATGTCCGATGGTTTCTATTATATTTTGATAAACTATTAAAACGGTATGAGAACACTCACCTGCGGGAAATCCCATCCTTTCACCACCTTGATGGTGGCGAAGATCATGTTCTGTCGCATCCGCAGCTGCTTCCTTTGCCATAGCTGTATCACCTGGTGGATAAGGAGGACGGATAATGTAAGGAGGATCACTTCAGGCGTATATTACATTATACTATTATTGAAAATGGACAAAAAATGACAAAGTCAAGTTTATAATTATTTCCGTCCCCGTGACGCCGCCACGACGCCGCACCGGCGCGCCGCGTGACTGTACGACATCAGGGGGTGTGTCCGTGCGGACGTACGTACGTATATCATACACTGCAAATAGTTGCACACGACGACAGAGCCACGTGATCGGTTACTGTGAAGCACCGTGGTTACATTATTCGAGTCTAAGCAAAGACGACAAAGAGAAAAGATTTAAAACACCTTCAGAAGACAGAATATGAGGAGCATCAACACTGAGAAGGTTTTAAAAATAACGTATACAACACGCATCGCGCGTCACGCAACACTCGACAACGATATTACTACACTAACGTCGAGAATACTATAATACTGTCGCGGTGCTCACTGTTAGTATAAAGAGAGTTATTGCTTTATAATTAGTCTGTTTATTAGGATAACACTGAACGAAGTAATGCGAGATAATGACATACAGTAATGGATAAGAATGAACAAATATACACAACGATAAGAACTGACCAGTGTACTGACAGGTCAGAGATAGTGAGGCAGCGTCGCGGTACGAATAAATACTATGAATCACTGTACACGAGTCCTTGACGTAGGTCGCAACATCGCAACTGTTGAACTCTGTAGCACAAGTATGTATACACCTGACTCTGCCGGCTGACCGACACTGACCACCGCAATGCCCAGTATATTCCGACGGTACGGAGACCGCTCACCATCAGGTGGCTCGTCTGCTCGTCGGTCGGCTGTTAGCCTAAATTAAAGCCAACTCGCGCCAACCAAACAGTCCACCTTAGCCTCAGTCCGCAGTGAGATGCAGCTGCAGCCGTGACTGATGTTACAGAATACTAGTGTGACACAAAAAAAATAGGATGAAAAATGTTGATACAAGGATTTACTGCATTTTGTTTAAAAAATGCTCCTGGATTCGGGCAGACTGAATGGAAGGTGATCATATCATTCTAAACAAAATACGCACACAGTGGACGTGTACAGTGCTACTGACCCTGTCGTAGGCGCTCCGGAGGCGCGCGGCGGCGTCGAGTGCGTCCTGGCAGGGCGGCGGCAGCGCCAAAACCGCGCCCGGCAGCTGCAGCTCGGTGCCGGCGCCGCCCAGTCGTACGCGCCAGCGGCTGCGGCCCGAGTTGTCCACCACCGTCACCGCCGAGCCTTTCTCCACCGCCACCTGGTGTCCACACGTCGTTTACTTTACACAGCGCTCTGGCTCCCTACTCCGGCTGACTCGATTTTCGAAATTACACTTCATTCGGCGCACCAATACGGTCAGACTCACTCGAAACGAGATATAACTATGAATCGAATCGAATTCGATATGAACGAATTCCAATCGTACTAGCGCACGATCGAGCAGGAACTCAACGCGAACAAACGCCGCGATCAAAAATTTAGAGTCATCGTTTATAAGATTGTTCTAAAATAATTGTTAAGTTTCGAGCACGCGAGCAGCGGCGCAGCGTGCAGCAGCCGTCAACACGGCGACGGCAACCTGCGGCCGGCGGTCGGGGTGCCGTCGCGGCGGACCAGATTGCCTGTGAGCGAATCCCAACCTTGCACATCACACACTAAGCCGGCTGTCGACCAACGTAGTAGTTAGTAGTTCCGGCGGCGCCGCGAATATTCTTGTTGTTTATTGTGTCGTGAAACTGTAACCCATCGTTTACGAGTGAACTGTACAAAGGGAATATAACGATACTGACGTTGGCGTGCTTGTACGCGCAGACGGTCTCGGCGCGCAGCGGGCGGGCGACGGGCGCGCGGCGCAACTTGACGGGGCGCACGTCCTGCGCGCGCTCCGCGAGGCGCGCCACTGCGGCGCCCTGCGCGTTCAGCTCCTCGCGCAGCTCCTGCATGCCCTTCAGCAGCCGCTCGCCCTGGTCCAGTGTGAACTCCGATTGCGAGAACGTGCTGTTCAACGACTCCTCGCGTCTGAAACGACGGTCTCGGTTCAGTACACACGTTTCAATAATTAAAGGTGTAAAAATCGACTCGGTTCTACGGGGAATTAAAGTATTTTTGTGCCTGCCAAAAAATAATTTATGCTGATATGTTACTTTCATTTATGTGAGAATTTGCCTGTGTCCGCCGTGACATAGTCACGTTTTGAATGTCAACAACTGTTCAAGAAATAACACGGTTTATGTGATTTCAAAAGAAAACCTATCGATAACCAATTCTATACAAACTATGTGGAACTAAGGAGCACCTTCCAGCGTGATAAGAACGTTTATTAAATGTGTTTGTACTCACTTTTGTATCCACTTCTCGGCTTCCTTAACCTGCTCGAAGAAGGTGTGGTACTGGGTGGTGTGCTTGAGGTGGGTCTCCAGACAGAGCGTCAGCTGCAGCACCCAGGCCCATTGCGACTGCATCACCTGCATCACAATGAATACAATAGTAACATTTTATTGCAATCCTTATTACTCATGTTGAATATATATATATATATATATATATATTACTGATGTGTAACACATATATCTTAAATTCTTACACACAGATGAACCATACGCGTGCTCTTATAGAAACATGATCATGCTTTATTGTGTTCACTTAATTTTCATTACATAATTCATAATCTCCATAATATAAAACTCTTATTGTACATCTATTTCCACACAAAAAGCAATCATGCAAGACCAATTAAAAAGAAAAGAATAGTCAATAATAGAAACCATCAACGTTACACACAAACCCGGCACTCGGTCGGACGCACACGACGGAAGTGCAACTGACCTGCAAGTGGGTTTCGATGGTCTTCATAGCGGGGTGGTGCTGAGCGATCAGCGCCTCGCCGCGGTCGATCACGTTGCTGAACTGCAGCTCGCGCTTCTCCAGCGACGACATCAGTTGCTGGACAAATACAAACAGTATGACCTCCGAGCGACGGTTCATTTCAACTAAGAACGGTGAACAAGCTTTCAAACGATCACGCAAATGAAATTATATTAAATAACTAAAAAGTGAAAACAAACCTCTCTATCGTCTCCAAATGAATGCTTGCACAGAAAGAATGGAACGGGTGAAACAAAACGGTAATAGTTGGCGCGCGCCGCGTCGAGCGGCCGCCGAGTGCGTACAGCGCGTGGGTGTGTGAGTGTACGGTGGACGGAG
>PDGT01000092.1:1073114-1088660 GCA_003671415.1 Megathymus violae
AAACCAATTTGGCACCAATAATCAAAACCGCATATGCAATACGGTTAAACTGTATTAAAAAAAATCACCATCAAATTTTATTATATTGAGTTTCTTTCTTAATTTCCATGTTTATTCGTTTCCTGTACACTCCTTGTACTTCTACAACACACAGTTTTTAGTAAATAACAATGATTCCATTGAACGAGGTGCCAAGTGAGCTTGCCTTGCATGTAATGAAGGTGAGGGTGGTCGGAGCACAGGTGTCTGTACTGTATAACGAGGTCTTATACTAACGTATGAACCTACACTATTATGTACAAATGCAACACTAAGTTTATTATTATTACTCTATTGGTAGGGGACAACTAGTAACTGTATAAGTTTAAATATATTTATTTAATTCGTTCACACAGGTGACACATCTACCTCTTAAATTTTAATAATTCAATCTAAAGTCAAAAGGAGTACGTTTCCAATTTTTGTACTATTATCATACTATTCTCACAAATATCATAACAATTTCTAATCTATACCCTAACACTAAAACAAAATACGATCTTAACCATACGAATGTAATCGAAATTCCACCATGATTCAGAACGCCCACCCTTTATATATTTCCCACTAACTGTGCCCGCGACTTCGTCCGCGTGGAATTTAACAAAAAGTTATTTAGTAGAATTAAAAGTAGCCTAAGTTACTCCTTATTACATCAGCTACCTGCCAGTGAACGTCCCGTCAAAATCGGTCCAGCCGTTACAGAGATTAGCCGGAACAAACAGACAGACAGACAAAAATTGTAAAAAAAAATATTTTGATATATGTACCGTATATACATTCATATGCATGTAGGAAAAAGCGGTTATTTTAATATTACAAACAGACACTCCAATTTTATTTATTAGTATTGATTAATAATTTGAATTTCAGTTTCCATCGGAGAAATAACAATTACAACGGTACCTCGTAGTAGTGCTGCACGGCGGGCAGGTTGATGTGCGGGTCGGCCCAGTCGCGCGCCAGCTCCACCTGCTCCTTCTCGTTGAGCCAGTTGAGCTCCGCCGTGGCCGACTGCAGGAACTCTTGCAGCGCGTCCAGGTCCGACATGCTGTCGGGGGACGCGGCGTGTAAAATGGCGATCCGTCTCGTAGTGAAAATGTCAAATCTCAAAGTACAGCTGACCCGGATGATTACTGGTTATCGTTTCCATTCCATCTCTACAGATTTTTATGGATGCAAATGAAACAAGATATACCTTTACAAGGTTTTAAGATAAGCCGATGAAATAATCAGTTAATAAGGTGACCACGTCGATTTGCCGATGGGTAGTGGTGACCACCTACCATTGTGTGGGTCGTTAGGTAGTTGCCGGTAATCAATATTTAACAAAATAGATACATAAAAATAGTTCAAAATAAAAATATTTCTTCTTGACAAGTTTAAAAACAGTCCGTTAGTTTGAAAAATATTATCCTTTTCAATGTACCGAAATGACATATTTATCCGAGCGAAACGAATACGACATAAACATACGTTTACGCTTCATGTAGCACCGTCACTTGAAACATATCAATTGGATACTCGACATCCATTACAGATGGAACACGGATGAACGGCCGACACGTACCGAATGTAAATAATATATAAATAAATAATAGTCATCATCTCCCCGCGTCAAAACTACCACCGCCTTCAGGGGGCGCAGTACGTGCAGTACGGTGAGTGTGGTACCGTTTGGTGCTGGTGGAGAGCAGCTCGGCGTACAGCTTCTGCAGCTGGCTGAGGTGCTGGTTGTACAGCGTGAGCTCCTCGCCCGCCAGGTTGGCGCGCCCGTGCACGCACTGCTCCACCTGCGCCACCACACCGACACGTCACACCGACGCTTCTACTACTGTACGTCGTGCGGTCCGCGGCACCGCACGATATTACAATATGCCGATACCTCGGTTTCACTCGGCACTACATCTCCATAAAGATTAGGCAAATCATTGAGTACTGGTAGACGTTGGAAAACGAGCTGTTATGAGGATTTCAAAGAAAAACATTAACTTATTTTCTATGTCCTAAAAATAACTTGGTTGTATCATAATGACGAGTATTAATTTTGCTACTTTTTCAGAACGCTGCGTTGTCATAGGGAGAAGAAAATACCAAGTTCTTCATCATGGCGCAAGCTAACTGTCCCGTTTTTGAACTGGCCATTACTTTCAAAATTATTAATAAGAATTATAGGGATCCAGAGAGGTCTGCGCCGAGTGCTCAATGTGACGTCCCACCTCAACCAAGCCTCAGGCGCCGGCCGTTGCCGACGACGTCTCCAAAGGGCTAGAGAGCGAGAGGCCGGTACCTTCGAGTGGAACTGATCGATCTGCTTGTGCTCCCGCTGGTGCCGCTCCAGCTCGTGTTGCACCGACGGCAGGTCCGACCCGTACTCCGCCTCTTGCAGTTTTTTCTGTAATACGACACACGCCATTGGAATACGTGAATGTAATGTGTTGCGCGCCGAATTATAAAGCGGCAGAGTCGGCCATCAACAGTACAAATGATAATTCCATATCAATCCAGCTATCTTTAATCGCCGTTGTAATACGAATACGATTATTTTGAACGTCGATCATAAACCCCTCGATGGCAACTTCGAATAATTAAATGCCAAGGGCACGTCGGCACTGACCAATCTCTCCTTGCACCACCTGGTCGCCTCTTGCAGGTGCTGGAACTTGGGGTCGGCGTCGTGCACCCTGGTCTCCAGCACGGTGCGCGTCTCGCGGCGCACCGTCGTCTGCTGCACCGGCAGCCGCACCGACGACAGCCGCGGCACTAGCCGCCCGGTGAACGACTGCCGCGCGGCCAGCCACCGGTCGTGCACTTGTTGGACTCTGGGTTGTAATGTACACACAAAGATGATAACCACCGTTACCCAGACGAATCACCATTACGGAGAACAAAGACACGGTGTGAGAAAAAGAACGCATAAAAATTTTAATAAAATCGCTTGCCCTCACATCTCTTGCACAGCTTCTTCTCATAACATGTCTTTCCTCACAACAGCCGTGCCGTAGCTGTTGTGTCGCTTTCAAGTTATTAATGCATTGTGATATATAAAATGTCAAATATACATCATGGATTCTTCAGATTAGAATTTATATGCTATTCTATGCAGTGTACTAATAATAATGAACGCAATTAAAGTTTGTTGTAATTAACATTTTTAATAAACATAACTTCTTTTGTCTACATCCAACAAAAGCACGCTACACAGGAAGGAAGTGTCATTCTCGTCCTGGTGATGGGGTGCCCGTCACGGTGGCGATAGTGATGCGCCCAATCCAATTACCGATGTTCGTAATCCGACATCTGACAGTAGGCACTCGAGCGCCGTCATCGGGTCACCGGTTGGGTACAGTGTACAGTGTATGATGTATGTGAACGTGTCGCGTGACGCTGACCGTCTGTGCAGCTCGCCGGCCTGCGGGTACCGGCCGTCGCGCAGCGCGTGCGCGTCCTGGAACATCTCGTGCACGGTGTGCTCCATGGCGCGCAGCTCCTGCTCGATCTGCTCGGCGGCCAGCTTGGCGTCGGCCGGGTGCACGCCGCGCTCCACGCGCCGGATCTCGCTCTCTATGTGCCGCTCCACGCTCTCCAGCCCGCTCTCCGTCTGTTTGATGTCTCTGTACCGGCGAAAAAGATCAGAAGGCAATTATCACGATGTACTCAAAGTAAGTGACTTATCGACATCCGGCACATCAAAGCGGAGAAACTACTATTTACCAGTCCCTTGGACTGCAACCAAAACAGCCAAAAACATTTATTTTCAGAATTCATTTTAGAAGCAGAACATTTTATGTTTTATAATACTTTTCATATATCGTAGCGTAGACTCGACCCGGTGACATGTTGATAACGTAGATATTTTCTCAAATGACTGCAACTTGATAACCTGAAACCACCTACTATAATCTGGCTACGTTGGATTTTTTTTCAAGTTAATGCTTGGATCAAATATTTTACAAATTATATTGAATATTTCAGTTAATTAAATCGTACATTAGAACTTTAATAACCAGAGTCAGCAGTCGTAGCCGCTGTTGACATTACCTGTGCAGCTTCTCCGCCAGCCGCTGCAGCCGCTCCAAGCGGCGGATCTCATCAGCCAAGTCGCGCTCGCGCTCCTGCTGCGCCATCAGCAGCCGCGACCACGCCTGCTCCAGGGCGTCAGGCCTAAGGGTTGGCTCTACTTCACATTCGCCAACCGACTCAAAGTATTTCTGGAATCATAATAAAAAATGCTTGTAATCCCACGTCTATCTATGTTGTACAAAATTTCAATCCCAGGAATTAAAACACGATATGGTCAACTGATCATCAGGACTTAACTGATTAAACTGAGGTCATATTTTGCCAATAATTCAAGTATTAAAAAATAAATCTCTAAGAAAAGGAACCGTTCTATGTAATACACGAATTTTCATTCGATCACTCGGACGCTACAAGCCATAATGAGACAAATTCCACTTTGGAATAGTCGTATCGGTTACCTCAAGTTCTGTGTACTGATGGAAGAGCTTCACTTTCTCCCGCTGTCGCACGGGCACCTCCTCGTTGCGGAAACGCGTGCTCTCGCTGAGCAGCTTTTTCATCTCGATCAAAGTTGACGGGAAAGCACGGTCCTGCCACACACCGACACACGTCAGCTGGTCGTCAACACGTACACACAACTATCGCTCACGTCTCCAACGCGGCCTCCGCCACGACGGAAAATACTTCAGTTCACTCGAGTCTACTGAACAATTTGAGCGGCACCAACCTGCATAAGCGAGCACTTCTCGTGCAGCCAGGCACGGTGCATGGCGGCCTGCTCGGTGTAGGCGGCGGCGCGGCGCTGGGACTCCGCGTCGAACAGCGGGTGCACGGGTGGGGGCTCCGGGAACGTCTCGTATAGCGAAGAAATGTAAGTGATCAGGGACTTCTCGTCCGGCTCGTGGGTGTCCACGTCTAGTGATAAGATACACATGATAAAATAACATGTACCTACGGTGTACATTTTTCTATATGCGTATATATACAGCAGTAGCTTGAACTTTTGTCTAGTTTAATAGGCGTTAAAATTATATGTATTTCCTTTTAGAATTATATATTTGATCAAAGTAAGCGCGACGATTTTACCCTTTTGTTTTGTATAAGGACATTACAATAAATTCATCAACAACACATTTACAAGAATTTTAACTACCTTCGTTTGACTTAAAATTAGAGAATATTTATAATCAATATAAATATATCAAATAACGCCCACCGCAGTACCACAACATATTAAAGTATAATATTATTTCAATTTTACATAAATATATTAACACTGAAGTCTTAATCACTCCACTGTAAAATCGTGATTGCATCTCAGTTGAAATTCGCAGCCCCAAACAAAAGAACGCACGCGATTTAAAGAGCGCCCTCACCGCCGCCCTGAGTAAGGACTAATTCACATGACAAGCGCTTAATGCGCGGTTTGGTAACGCGCGCTTACAACTACACGCATTTTATATGATGACGCGCGTTACCGTCCACATGCTAAATGGCGTTTTAATAAAGCGCGTGTTGAACGCTGCGCTAGCGCTCCACTGTTGTCAGCGCGCGTTAACACGCGCTTTAAGATAATTGGTTTTCTATGTTACCGTTCAGTTGAGCGCGCGTTTTTAAGGCGGATAGACATATTTTAGAGTTTGTTCAGTTCATGCAGCAATGAAATAGAGAAGCGTCATGCGATATGGGACATGACAAGTAGCGTTTATTCAAATAATAACTTAAGAAGACGGGCTTGGGGAGAACTCGTCATCATATTCTGTGAAGGAGATGACAATGAAGAAAAGAAGAAATTATTATAGTAGAACAAATGTAGAACTCAAACTGAACCAGAAGCACACGCGTTCAACACCTGACAAGCGCACACCATGTAAAAACTTAGCGCGCGTTCGACGCGCGCTGAACACCTGTCATCTGACGTGTCTTAACGGCGGCATCGCACGTGGCCGACCTCTCGGCGGTGCGCTGCGGTCGACCTAACACAACTGTTTTATACTGCATCATATTTATATACTAGCGAACGTACACGACACTCCACTGATACTGTGAATCCTCGATCACCTTGCTATTTCGTGCGCTTCAAAATACATCTTGACCCTTCTATTCTAGGTAAACTGTCAGACAATTTAATTCCAGAAATGCTCGCAATAAATTTTCCTATCAAAATTGTGTATATCTTATACTCATAAGCTAAACAAAGTACTTATCAAATGTAAAATAATATACGAGTATATTGTGTTTTGTTTCGACCGTTTGTTAACAAACTACATAGATTTTGCCAGCGATGCAGGATTCCACTATTTAACGACAGTACAATTTCGACACACCGTATAGCTGTAAGCCTATCCAAACGATATACATAACTACTATATACTTTTACACTTTTACAATATACTTTTACATATATATTAATAAGCTATCGAACAGTAATTCAAATATCGTAGTAGTTTTCGTCTAATTCTCGTTTAAATATTTGCACATCAAGCTAAAACAAACAGGGAAACAGCAAAGAAATCGTTTTAGTTACGAGACGATCTACGTCACATTTGCACTTAAAAAGCTCATCCTAATTAGCGAGGACATCCGGCCACACCACACGTTGTCCTAGTAAGTCAGGCAGACGGCACGGGGCGATCGTGTGTCCGCTTGTGTGTATGTCAGTTCTCGCGGTGAACATCGACTCCCTTCGATTCCACGCCCCTTGTACTATTTGATTATATTTAATTATCAAGTTAATGTACCTGCATGAATCAATCGATAACCTCTGGTAACATTTTGGAATATTATACATCAATTTATGATCAATGTACATTAATATTAAACATTGGTCAAACAAAACATTGCTCACGTTCACGCTTTTACAAGGTACACAAGAGATGAGATTAATGGAGAATGTATAATTTATACCTGCACGATTTAACCAATCGGTAGAATTAACTTTGTAAAATAAAATTGTACTAAAGCATTTTTTTTTTCAAAGTGTTTAACATTTCGTTCGAATCCAATTGAATCGTCACGAGAGTAAATTAATTTACAAGTTTAATTCATCCGAATGTCGCAGCAGTGACGTCACAACACTATATTCGAACACTAGCCAAGCGCGAACAATAGCTCGTAAATAGCTAAATTGAATGGATTTGAATGGGACCTGCAAGAGAACTGAGAACGACAGACAGGTGACTGATTGATATCATTGATGACGCCGTTTAGAACATGCCATCAATGTCAGGTCGTTTGTTGTGATATGATTGACTAATACAAAGATTAAATCTTTACTAGACTTGAATCAGATGAAAATCATCGAAAATGACATACGAACGATTATCAATAGCTACCCCTAGCTTCCTAATCTTTGGGTCTCCCAAAGGGCCAGGGTCCACCAGCTTCCAGCTCAATTGTAGTTGAACTTCAAACACATTTGAAAACACTTTTTTGGAAATAATATATTCAAAGTATGTCATTATTGTCCGTGTATTTCCGTCATTTTATGGATGGTTTATTTATTAATTTGGTTAAACAATCACTGTCGACGGTGGTATCGATGGCGTCATTAGAGACAGTTGGAGAGCCGTGTAATTAAAATTAATACTATATGTATTCATAAATCAATTAATTTTAAAGTTAAACGAAAGTAACATTAACATCAGTTTCATTACAAGTTTTAAGCCTAAACACAGACACGTCAAATCGACCAAATCATTTTATGGTATAGTTTATTTGCATTAAAATAATATACACAAATTATCTCAGGTGAACCCATTACAGCACAGAGTTCGATGTTTGAAGTTGAAGTCAACGTTACGTAATTTTATAACGTAAGTCACGCTCGACAAATTACAACGATCATTCGTCTGCGCGCACACTCGTGTGCGACACACGCGGGCGGCTGTGACCGCGATGTTAATACGATACACCGTACATCATCAGTGCAGAAGAGAAGGATCATTGTTATTATTAAAACGAAATAGACCAGTTAGCAAGTGTTAATACACTACTGGGCTACGGTACGCCGGCATCTTTACATTTGGGGAATATTCAGATTTTTGCATGTAATTTAATATTCAATGAACCCCATTCATACAGTCCCTAGATCAGACTATGTGTATCTAACGAAGAAATTTTTATTTCGAAGATTATACATTATCTTATTATTAGTTTAGCATACATATTCATATAAGATATGGACTGCGTTCAACTATAGTGTCGCCGCAGCCGCTAGACTTTCACTGAACATTATCATTTAAATTATATCATGTCAATATAGTTTCATCGCGTTTGGCGCAGATCCACCTCCCGCACGTACGCGTTTCTCTCTCTCTCTCCCTCTCTCTCTCTCACATACACACGCGCACACCCGAATAAACATTGATGTATGTGGATGAAGTATAATGTATTACATGTATATATGATGATACTGATCTGTATATTTAATCTACACAAGCAGTAATAGCAAGTGTGGTGGTGCGGCCCTGTCAGGGATATTACCGAACATTAGGATCAATCGTTTAACTACGACTTAACCCAGCCAAGTGTTAAAATTTTCACGAAAACATTTTTAAACAATTTTGATGACGTCATAAATAGAGTGTTAGTGACATCATCAAAACTATAACTACATGTACTTACTAATTATAATTATATTTAGTCGTGCGTCAATCCCTCGCCCCAGCTCCAGTTCGTGCATTCTGAGATACGGATTATTGTAAGTATTGCACGTTCACTGACACAGTATGTGCCAAGACACCAGTTTCTTAAACAGGGCATGCTATGCGCAGGCAATTCCAATCGATACCATGTCTATATATTACGTTCACAGATGAAAGTGCACACGCGCACAGAGTAATTTATATACTGCTTGACTTGACCGAATATACATATACGATCTAATCTATCATAAATTTATTATGCACGAAAAACAGGATAACAGGACATTTTTAAGTCAAAAACAGAAAAATTGTAAAACACTAAAAATGCATCGAATAGCGACTCTCCCTCTCTGAAGTAGTACGAACTCACCTTCAGGGTCCAATAGCCTGGTGACGCCGTACTCCTTCTCCACGACGTGGAACGCGGTCTCCAACCGTTCGCGAACCTGCCTCGATCTGTTGTAACAAATAATAAATACTAGTAACACGCTAATTTTCCATGTGGTAGGGCCATTAACATACTCAACTATGATATTACACACGGATAACAATTGCTTCGCCCGAAATTAAATAAGAAAACGGTTTATTCATATACGCACTGAATATACGCTTACGAAATGCATTAAACACAACCGACTGAATCTCGATAGATCTACCATCAATATCAATCAATCAATCAATCGAATCATAGGACATGTGCTTATAAGCACACATTGCCGTAATCATTAAGTCGTAAGCGATAACATCGAAGTTTGAATGAACCAGCAAACATTGGCGAGCAAATTACAATATTATGAAAAAAAATTAATATTTAATTCGAGCCATGTTTCATGGATGCGATGCAAACTGTACATAATTCGTTAAATTAATTCATGCACCGCGTAATCGCTTTCCTGCTAAGTTGTTTTCTTTCCCACCATACGAGGAGCGTGGCCATTACACCGAGACGGCTTACGATTTGATCCTTATTACATGTAAATACCTGGCTGAATTTGAATTATTTCAATTTCAGATACATCTCCGACTATGAATTTCGTTTTATTTTAAATCGTAGGTACTTCTAAAGTGAAAAAGTGCTTGCAATCCACTTATTTTCTACCGCAGCAAAAACTTCATAACCTTCCGCTTGACAGAGGCGAGTCGCTGAGACCTGAGCTACGTGTTAGTACTGCGCCAATACCTGATATTACGCCAGTCAATCAGATCAGGGCGGTTCCTGTGGATGAGGGCGTTGAAGGCGAGCCCGTCTCTCCAGGAGGAGGTGAAGTCGGCGACCCTCACGCCGGGGTACTTGGCGGTGGAGCGCCGCGCCCAGCTCAACAGCGCCTCCCGGGCGGTCATGTTCGGTTCCTGGCCCACCACAATGTCTGATATCTGGAGACAAACAAAGTACTTCAATGAGTTGTGGCTTGGTGGTGTTTTGGTTGCTGTAAACGCCTCCGGGATGTCGATGGCAATTATAATTTAGGTCTTATTTTTCGCAAACGTATCTTTTAGAAACTCCTTCTGGTACTAAAAAAACACCAGTCAAAAGTTTTTAAGTTTCTTATTAATGCCAGAGGTGGTACAAATTACTGGTAACAAACATTTGTAAATTTGGACGTGACTACATTTAGAAATTTAGCTGTCGTAAATGGATTGAAATTAAAAATTAATTGTCGTAAATTAATTATGATTTACCTAATGTTTAAAAAAAATTATATGGAATCGTATGTTAATTTATTTCTAAATGACAAATAATGTTCATGTTGGGTACATTATAAGAAAAGGATATTTTTGATAAACATAATTAAAGTCGTATGCCACAAAACTTCTTGAAAAAGCATGTTAAAGCAACAAAAAACACGTGTCGACATTTCTTGTACAAAATATTACAGATAATAGATACATTAATAGAGATCAAAACGTAATTAAGATAACTAAGTGATCATTCAATACGCAGCGCGAGCAATATCAAGATATAGTCTGTTATTAACAAAGACTATTCGTTCACTCATTGATTAGCTGTCGATAGATGTAATGATTAATATTAAATTAAAATACTCGCTACTAAAAAGTATCTTATGCCATGACACATAAAACATAATTTGCATTGAAATAAGAACTGTGAGACAAATATTAATATCGACCTACGACGAAGTATATTTTATTGTCGCATGTCTACGTTTTATCTATTTAATCTACTCACGATTAGAAAAAAATGGTGTATTCAAACTGCAACAATAATTGAAAATGTAAATTTATTACAATTGTTAACTTTTAATATTACAATATTATTAAGCAACCAATGAATTTCTTAGTAATTTTTAAACTCTTAATATTGATAGATTCCAAATAAACTTATATATGTATGCAGTTACAGTACACGGGTAACGGAAGACATGATGGTAGTTTGCAAATCGTTTTAATGTTCAACCACTAGAATGGCGCGCTAGCTGCCTAGAATCAAATAACATGGCCACAATAGAAAAATAATCATTTTAAAGTTCTCGCTAGTCCGCGCCACAAGACTGCGATACGACGACGGTTGAACGAGGAGTAACCGGTCATTGACGGACGGTGGAGCCGTGTGGTAGTGGTCCGGAACCGCTGCAACGTTACATGTACCTAGGCATTGGCAGACAACATCGGCGAACTGAGAACTCCACGCAACGCTTTGTAATTGTCGTCTGCGAATAGTTCGAACTAGTCGAGAAATTTACGTGACGTTACCTCCATCTCGGACGCCGGTCTCTGTGATACCCTGGATAGCCTTTAATTAACCAGTATAATTGCAGTACCATCGTGCGGGGTCTCCTGGATACTAAAGTCTAACTATTTTGCTTAGTTTAGTCTCTACTCCAATTCCATTGCCTTTTTCATACAGATCTCAGTGTTACAAATGAATGCGACCATCGCCAAAATAGTGCGTGTCAAGTAGGAAGAAAGGTATAACTATGATAGTGTAATAAATGTCTTTATAGTATAGCGATCGACGACCTCCAACCTGTGGATTAAGTTAAGTAACTTGTCTATCGGCTACCAATATTCATTAATACCGAATTGCCACCGAAAAATGTCGCAGCACTCTATTGGGTTCAACGTGACATCAATACTCGAATTTCATAAATATACGCATGCACACACACACACAAACATATTTACACGCGCGCGCACACATCCACATATCTCAGTTTCCTTTTGTCAATTCAAGCTATCTAATAATTACCTCCCTATGTAGTGAGCGCAACATCAGTGAGCGGTCGGGAGATCTGTCGTACAGGTCATCTGGCTAGTACAGACTCCGGCCTCTCACATAGCATGAATTTAACACATTCGTTTTCCGTAACTTTATTATTCCTGTCTTTGCAGAGAGAAAATAAAGATTTATTTATTTATATTATATAAATACCGAGGACCTTCCTAGGTCGTGTTCACACGAAGGTGTCGTGTGTTTCACTGGAGATGTTCAACATTTCGATAACACGGTTGTGGCAGATATACATATAATATCATAGTATTCATCGACTTAAGCTCAGAAGACTAACAGATCTTTATTCGGTTTATTCAACTTCGTTAACCTACTGTAAAACTATTCTATTACACTGCGATAATCGACATCTACCTCACTCGTTACTGATTCGTTTCTCACTGAAGCGCAACATAATCGATATTTTAGTGTGGGAAACTCTTTAAAGTAACGTTTGGCTTGTTATTACAAAAAAAATTTGGGTTGCAGTCCACCTGATGCCAAGCAATTGAAACAACTGAAGGTGACTTATAAACAAAGACATTTAACTATTAGCAGTGTATTTATAGCTGCGTCTAACAAATTACGTACGTAGGTACGGTACATCACTCGGAATGAACTGCAACTTGATTCATCCATACGATAATAAGTGTGACAGTGAACGTGAGCCCTGTACGGTTACATTATTAAGTATCATTGGACCTCAACAATCTTCAGATCAAAAAGTGAATATAGGATTTAATACAAATAGGCCCGAATGTAGTTTAACAGAAACACAATTCATTCCTTGACAGACATAAGGTATTCGAACAATTAACAATAGAATTAATAAATGTACGGACCGGATTATGAACAATTAATAAACCTACATGTCAACATGACTCGTGGAACCGTCGACCTGGACCGGGGCTGGCCGGCATCCAGGCTAGGAATAGCTCGAAACTATGAGGAAGTGATAACTGCGCACGTAAATATAACCTAAACGCGAATCCCTCCCGAGTGTTGGATCCTCTACACGTGAAAGGACTTTACGTAAGAATTAAGACAACCAATAAATAAAAGTGAACTATAACTATACTATAACTATACTTAACTCCAGACGAACAAAATCAATTGTTACGTTCAGCATTCATGTAAAAATCGATTACCAATTTTCAATATATTATTATCTATGTTCAAAAGTTGTAACCATAATGTTAACGTAATAAAAATATACAATAGTAATGACCCGAGAGGGGCCAAATAATTTGTATTCGCAGAAAATATGTATTGTTCATTGCCACATTCAGAGACTGACGAAGAAAAAACTGTCCGAATAGTTTTTGCAGACTCTGCTGCAGAGACTGAAGAGAAACATTCCTCGTTCGTACGTGTCTGAATTGTTTACACAACGGACTACAGTACTCCTGGTAAAAAGTTCTCCGGGGCGCAGTTTGAAATTATTTTGTTTGTAAGACGACAGTCATATAAGGAAAGACAATAATTAAATATGACAGCGGTTTCAACCAGGTTGACGCATAAAACTATAAGCCAGTGACCTGTTGAGATATTACGATCGTTTCATAAATAGATAAAAAGCTATACTATAGACTATTACCTGTGAACGTTCGCTATAGAGATACAAGGTGCGGGTTGCTGTTGCTGGATGACTTTGATATATGAATTGGTTCAACTCTTAACATCGAGAGGAATTTTAAGCACTATACTAATGAGTGACGGGTATTCATGGAATAACTTATTTTAATATTTAATCGTCGGCAACTGTACATATTAAATCTATAGTCATCGTGTAAATTTTTAACGACTAATCCAATTTGGGGCGTGTGCCTAAAGTTAATGTACACATTGGAACTGGTTCAAAGTTGCGATAAGCTCTGACAGGTGGCACTTTGAGTGAAGTTGTTAACTAATTCCATATTTAAATATATTGCACATCGAAGTCTGCTGGTTCGACGTGGTTTATAGATAGAATATAAAATACGGATTTAAATAGTTTAGAAATAGGTCCGAATCTACGAATAAATTCGTAGGTTCGAAACGATATTTCTTGTAAGTAATAAATGAAATAAAATGAATATCAAACCGTATCCAAAGTAAAACAAAATACGTAGCACAACGATGACAAAGATTATCACGATGTCAAAGTAACTAATTACGTAGTACAACGTACGTATATATTGTCGTCTAAGACACAAACAGATAGACCTAAACTTCGAACAGGTAGTCGCCGTTACAGAGTGTGAAAGGTAGCAATAGGAATGAAACTGGCATCGCTGTGTGCAGTGGCAAACGAAACGGTGGATGCACACACAGGTGCACCTGTGGAATCAACCATGAACACGCGTGGTTCGTCTACGGTTACCACTTTCGCTCTCCCCCCACGTGTCCAGTGGCGCTGCATGTAGGTGTCGGTACAACGACCGACTGTGTTATCAGTCATCAGTATATAAAGAAGTCATATTTAAAAAATGGCAGTGTCCGAGATTTCTTATAATTGGAATATGCGCTCAATAACAACCCCATAGCCCAGTCGATAGTAACCCTGCTGCCGAGCGAAGGGGGTTCGATTCCCGGCCGAGGTAGACATTTATGTGACAGATAAATGTTTGTTCTCGGGTCGTGGGTGTTTTTGATGTCATATTTGTGTACGTCCAAGCCACCCGCAACACAGGGAATCCTAGTGCGGGGGTGTGAGTGTTTAAACGTTTATTTATATTTATTTAATGCTTATGTAAAAATGTAAAAAATTATAATAATAAAAGAGAAAAATTAATTAGCTCTAAACAAAATAAAATATTAGTGTAATCGCGTCCATGGAACAAATCTACAGTATGGTGTCTATGACTACTATATACATATTTAGATTATTTGCATCCATATTCCTGTTAGCCTATCAAAACATTATCGGATGGTCATATCGATTAAAGATTTTTTTGCTAAAACTTCTACAGATAGGAAATTGTCGATATGATCTCATCCTAACATGAAATAAACATTTAAAACATTAATATAACCGTGAACATAGCATATATTCAACACTTTATAACATAATAAAAACGGTCATCAAATTCAAATTCAAAATCATTTAATCATATAGGTATTCAATAAATACACTTATGAACGTCATTTTTTGCTTCTACCGTCGTTTCGAAAAGGCGCTTTAACAATGAGGAGAAGAAACGGCGAAAGAAACTCCTTAGCACATCTTTTAAACAACATATGGCAATTACACAAGGTTAAACTTGTGCGGAACTGGTTTCGACACTAATTTTGTCCAGGCATCCTTGTCATTCATGTACTCATCTATACTATAATATCCTTTGCCTATAAGTTGTGTTTTAATGCGACGCTTAAAAGTTTCAATGGGCAACTCGCGTAAAAACTTAGGAATCTTATTGTAAAAATGTACTCCCAAGCCCCATAAAGGAACGCTGAATCAATCATCAATTTGGAATAAAAGTACTGGTCAATAACAAATGTATTAATTCCACAGAATAAACATATTTTTGTCTGTTAATTAATTAGCATTAGATTATTCGGCCACATAAGTTACGCTATTCTTTCAAGATACATCATTCAATTTTGATCCTTTGGAGAAAATATCAAAGT
>PDGT01000092.1:1088733-1178214 GCA_003671415.1 Megathymus violae
TCACTTGGACCGTTTCATTGCGACCGTTCGCTTTGTGATTTGTACCTATCTAGCCGTTGAATTATCTGCGATGTAAGTTTATTACACATGGTCATTACATAAACGGAATGGCACATTTTAATAGCTTGTAAACAAGAATCATTACAGCCAAAAACGTAATCCCTTTATTTGTGGTATAGTAGCGTTACCTAACTACACGGATACCAAACTAGAACATTAAAAAACTTCGCTGTTCAGTTGTATTGGAGAAGATATTGTGTGAGACGGGGCCCGTAGCGCACTCTAGAAACGTCCAAAGGGATCCGTGGATTACGAAATAGAGTTTCGGTTCATTAAACGACACCACTTAAACCGAATATATAAATCTAATTGTTTTAATGAAAACGATACACAATTTCGTTACGAAGATCGATTGTGTTTGGTCGTTTCCCTCGTTCTAATGAAACCGGTGTCTGTGTGGATTAACAAAGTTCGCTGGTAATGCCGCGGAGTCGTCATGGCTCTTCGCATTGCTCAGTATTGGATGTAGGATATTTATGGACTGCTACATTAATGATTATTTATTATTAAAATAGAACGAAAATAGTAAATTAATAATTTACATAATTAATACGTTAACTTGTTATGCATTACAACACACTGCATCTCATTTATCGACAGTTTGTAATTCATCTTTTTATTGAATTGATCTCAACATTTCATATTCTTTTAGTAAATATCGTGTAAATCAACGTTATTAACAAACAAAAAATAATAAATTCTGTGATATCTTGTTATTTATTTCAAAAGAATTTCAAACAACAGTTGTAACGATAATGCATAATCAATTGATATTGAAATGTTATTACTATAATTCAAAACCATATTGCCAAAACTTCATAGACCGAAATTAATAAAAATCTTTACCAACGCACTAAACGCGGCCACAGTCACACCGAAGCACCCATGTAATAGCTACGTAGACGAGCTATGTTCCCGTGAATGGCTTTGCGATATGAGTTCGGTAGAATGATTGGCGGTTCATCAAAATCTTGTTCGGCATTAAATGAATAACGTGCAACATGGTTCCAGTTTATGGCGGCCGTTGTTACGATAAAATTAGTCAGCGTTTCAACTGACGTTCTCTTATGGAAACCGCGGAACAACGTGGAGCTTGTTATATTGGAAATACAATTGGTTTTTGTTTTTGGACAAAAGCTCTTTTTGCTGCACGTGTTCTTTCCATAATAATAATAGCTTTAAGAACTATGTATCTGCTCGACGGGCCTTCTCTTCTGGCAGCAACATGTTCCGGTTGTGTTGTGACATTTTTACCAAACACACTGACACGGCACCGTAAAAGCCTCTGCGGTGCGCGCCGCTCGTGAACAACGTGATGTGGCCGTTTTTACTGCCCAAGTTTTACTTTTAAATTTTCAGACGGATATAGAATAGTAATTATTACATAATTAATGTATGCTGTTTATCTGAAGACAATCATTAAAATTTGTATATCGATCTTTACATACCAATTAATTTACTAACGGAATATAATAAAGCTCCAAACAGAAATAAATAACACGATTAATACGGCATTTTGTTGATTCTCGGTTCATTTTCACTTTAATGTGTTCAGAGACGAACTTTGGCGGTGTGTACCTACCTACTGTCGAGATTGTGTTTTCGATTAACCATTTTCGTCGACAATGAACTTGTCTCATTATGCCTCAACGACTTTATCGAAGTTCGGTCACATCACATTACGTGCAAAATGTATTATGATGTAGTCTATTGAACGTCTTCACCGTGAAATTGCAACGAATATTATTAAAACCTTTTTGCTCACTTACGGTCTTTTGTACCTTTTGTAGCTCCAAAGTTCAAATCCCATGAGTGACACACTATTTAATTTATTTAGTAACTTTTATTCAAAATCAAAGTGTACTTCGGTATAAACACGACATTACTATTTCACAGTTGTGGATACAAAACGATAACTTTTTCGTCGTACCTTATTGTGGCTCGTTCACAAACCAGTCGTCTGAACGATGCGGCTCACCATCAATATAATTTAACAATCGTCAAATAAATAACACAATAAACATTTAAATAAGTAGACAAATCGAAGAGTGCCAAACGTTGACCGCGCTGCGCCAGACACACATATCGGCACCCCGGCCGGCTGGCAGTCAACGCTGGCACTGAATACCTATCGCAGTCCAGCCTTTCAACTTTCTAATAAAACCCAATCCACGGAATGAGAATCTTAATATTAGAGTCGTGCTCCCAGTTCCGTGCGGCTCGTGATCGGCTGATAACCGTCTCGCCGCGACCTACCGACACGTCACATTTCGAGGGCGCGCCCTTTAAGCAAGCGGCTCCAGGTGGGAGAGCCAGGTCTATCATGCTGACGGTACAATATCTGTACGTTTGTATCTGTGGAGATTGTTCTACCGCAACTTTAGAGAATGTGAAAAACTGGATCTTGATAATATATATTAATGACAAGGATGCCTGGAAATTATAATGTCAAATCCAGTTCCGCATAGATTTAAACTTCTGTAATTACCATGTGTTGTTTAAAAGACGTGCTGAGGAGCTGCTTTTGCCGTTTCTTCTCCTCAATGTTTTTCGAAACGTTAGTAGAAGCAAACAATGACGTGCATAAGTGCTGCTTGTTGCTGCAGCCTATGTCATTAAATTATAATATTTTTTTTTTATATTTTTTCTCTTTATTTGTGTTATTTCTGTTTTTTTAATATATTTTTTTGTTAATGCTATTTCAAATTGTTGTTTATGTGTGTTGTTGTACAAGTCGTGAATAAATGTATTTATTTCTTTCATTCTATTTACAGAATACCTACATACATGATTAAATGATTTTGAATTTGAATATAATTATTTCACACGTTACACATCTAAATTTCTTACGAGTATGATATATTTTTCCCTTATGTTGTCTTGCGCACTTCAGTCTTCGAACGTATAGGTTTGTTGTAATTAGCTCGCCGAGTGTAAAAACTGAAATAGAGACTTTGTCAAAACAAAGTGGACAAGTAAACAGTTTCCGCGGAGTTATCTGCACGGTGGCGATGCAACATACGCCATATGGTTGTAGTACATTACATCTAGGGTATTTATAAAGTTCAGTTTGTGGGCACCGACCACACTGGAGCCGAGGATATCCTGCTCAGTAATATCCTCTCTTAAACACCCGCTAAACCGTATGGAACTAACTTGTGTTGTCAGTTTTTGAACACTGAAATATACGATACTTAGTAATGCTTCATTCATTATCAAACGTAATAGTGAGAAATGAATATATCTGCGGTCTCCAAAATGCTGTTCGTGGATCCAATCGGTATGTTAGCTACAAGAACACCCTCCTTTAGCAACAAGTGTCTCTATGCATGAACTGCTAATTAACTGGGTCAGGCAGGTACATGTATCTAATATAAAAGGAACGGCCGCGGTGCAGTTACAATGACACTCGACTGCCCCTTTTCTAGATGGTGTGAGATACATTGTAAGTTACACTTAGATTGGAACGGACTTGCGATATTGTTCCGAGAGCTAGGACAGGACGATCTAACTCTGCCATGATTGATACTTATATTATTTGATATATATTATTTGATTTCATTAAATTATTTAATATTTCACTGTAATTTCACATAAATATTACTTTAAATTGATCTAGCATAACAGTTACTGCTGCAAATGAAATATGATTACTGGTTTGTTATTTTATAAATTCCACTTTATTTACTACAATTACTAAAACGACCAAGTAGTACTTGCAGTCTTCTACGAACAACCAAATTATTATTTGATTAACGGTTGTGGACGACAGGTACGAATAGATTGCATGTTACAAATTATTTTTTTGTTATTTTAACACGCGCGGCTACACACGTCGTCTAAGACTGCTTTTATCGATGATCCATATTGTAATATTAACAATCTGCTATTATTTAATCTGTGTGAAGTTCGATGGTATGTGCGACGTGTGATAATAATTTTTATATTTTTCCCGTGTCGCCGCTTGCTTTTTACCGAAGTTCAGCTGACGCTCTCTCTCTTGCGGTTTCCCACCGAGCTATATATAATGTGGGCTTCGTGAAGGGAGTTCATTGCATCCTATTTGATCAGTAACGCCAGCACAACAAAGTAATGTCAGTCACCGCTCGTAGTACCCGCTATTATGATCCACCTATTACGTTTGACCTTGTTTATATAAATATAGTGTATAATAATATAGTTTAATATATAAAACTATAACTGCGTGAGAAAACAAACAACAGTGCCTCGAGTGTGAGTTTTCGCAACGATTTACTTCACCACTGCGTTTGCGTTTAAACTATCAAAATGTATGTAATGTCAGCGCCTCTAGCGGATGGTTAAGACAACAAAGACTGCGAGTACGAGTGTCAAAATATCGTTAACGCCAACTTGTTAGTTAACCTTGAATGTAACTTAACGTTCGAGTAACAGTATTTTGACTCAAGTTGGCAACATGAGGAACACAACTATACTAGTATCGAAGTGAGCAAACCAATAACTTTTTCGTTGGTGTTTATGGAACTTGTACTCGCGTATGATACGTGAACTAAAAAGTATGCGTTATCTCGATTAACGCGATAGTTGCATTTCGCTGTTTTATATTTGAAACTCACACTCGCGCTACAGTAAATGAAAAAGTCGCAACGTCTCACATGAACGTCACATACTAATTAACAGTTCAAAATGTGGGAGGAACGATTCAACGATGGGCCGAGATACGGCACCGGAGACGCAGTGGGAATATGTACTGATTGTTACTCTAATCTTAATCGCGAATAGGCTGTCACGAGGAGAGATTGGTAACGGCTATGGTGCATTGACGCCTAGTACGCATTTTTTAATGTCTTCCAAACGTACACTTTAGATTGAAACCGCATGCATTAATCACAACCGTCTATAAAAATTTGAATGATAATCATAGGAAGAAAAATGAATTAGTTAATAGTTATTTATGCAACTGTTGTATAATAAGGGGTATTAAAACACGAATGTGTAATAATAGTATCACACGAGTGTTTTAATACCTAATTATCAACAGTTGCATACAAGACTTTATCTACTTCCATGCTTTAAAGCCTCTATAAAAGATTCTGAAACAGTTAGTTTACTGCTAACATTAAAACAGCCAGTCTTAGTTACCCAATATACAATAATCCAGTACTGAGTATATAGAAATAAACTAAATATTATTAAAAGAATTATTTATTGTAGTAGTAATTAACATTTTGTATACTAACATATTTTTGTAACATTTTTGCTAATTTTTTTGTAAACAAAACAATAAAAATATCGAAGAAAAATGGCGGGGATTCGAATAACCTACTTTTTTTACGGCTCACGGCGTTCTGGTAGTGAAACGCAAGTGAATGACAATGTTCTTTTTTTAAAATTCATACAGATGTTCTTTTTTTTGAAATTCATAGAGATACCACACATCGAGCAGTAAGAATGTGGCTGTCTGTTGAGTAAACCGTTTGCACAGAAGGGATCGAAAAGAAACAAAGGAGTGTTATAATGAAATTCAATACAGCAAAGCAAGCTAACTGTTTCAGAATCTTTTATAGAGGATTTAAAGCATGGGAGTAGATAAAAGTATGTAACCGTTCTATTGAATACAAAATATTTGTAAAATTATTACATACAATTGTGACAATGAAAGATTACGATAACAATTGATTTAGGTAATAATTATAAACATATATTCTGAACGCTAATTTTATTACGGTCGCAGTCACTTAACAGATTTTGGTCGGCGGATGAGATCATAGTAACATTGATATTCATTACGAGGCTTTTATGTGCAAATATCAGTGAGGTTTATGGCTATAATAATAACATTCATCTACGCCATGGAACCTTTACGAGATTGGGATTTAAGAATTGTCCCTGCCAGTAGGTATAGTTAGATGGTCTAAGCAAGTATTTATTATTACTACACTTCCTTAATTATGTACGTCTGGTTAATTACGACATAATGGCAGTTCCAAAGCAATAAGTATCGATCAGATAGCTCTCAACAAGTTTGTAGGCGTGTCTCGACATGCAACCACTGCACTTAGTTTCTTAGCGAATCGTTAGCATCAACTAGCTCGCTACCTATCCCACTTCATCCGTCTTAAATTCAGAATTACACTTTTCAAAAGAACTTGAGCTTTATTTGCAAAAAATTGTTAAAAATTATAAAAATAAGTATGGCAACAGTAGCAAAACCGGAAAACACATCTAAATGTTTATCACGAAGACTTGATACCGCAGAAATGAGTAGAATTTAGCAAATTTCTACAAACTTGTTGCAAAGCAAGCAAAATTCTTAGAAATAAATGGACATACTCCATTTCAGAGACGTTCACCCGGCTCGAGCGTGTCTTGATTTCCAAGATGCTTCGCGTTTGTCACGTCTACATGTGTATGTACATGTACACTAACAATTATATCGATCGCTGTCATTAACGAGTTCATCCTTTAAAGTGTTACTTCATAAAGTCCAGCACTAATGGGTAATGTTTCTGTAACCATTTGCGGTGCTGTTATCAAATCAAATGTCAAATAAATGGCATGTTATGCTTGTAAGTATACGAAATAAACTAAATTTCTTTTAAAATTTGGATATTTTGCAAATTATACTTTGAACTGGTACAAGTCCATGCAGTGACCCCAGTTGTATCCAGGTCGAGCCAGCTCCGTATACGGAGTATAACGGTGCGCCCCAACGGGGGAGTCCTGTGTTCGCATTACGGCATTGTGCTTCCTTTGTATCTCTCAACTACGACCCAACGCAGCATTCCCACTCGTGTGTTTATAATTTATTGTTCGATAACAATAAAGCATCAAACGGTAGCTGTTAGATTTCATTTCGTCATTTTTGAATTCGGTCACAGACGGTTCTCACTTACTGTTACAAATAACCGCGGAGAACGCAATACTTCACATCAAAATTAACAGGCGTCGGTGAAATCAAACGGGACGGTCAAACAAGTTTGTATTTAGTACCAAAATTATTAAACACAAGTTGAACGTATTTATTTAACCTTCGTCTTATTAGCTCGTCGTGAACATGAACGACACGCATGGATTCCTATAACGGTGAGAAGTAAAAGGTTTCACCCGAAGTCGACGGTGTTAAATCGGCACTTACCAACATTGATGCGCCGCCGTTGCAACATGTCACGCCGTGTTCTGAACTGGGGGCGAGTGTTGTTGTATTTCGGACGTCGTGATATTGATTTAAGTTAAAATGAACCACATCGAAAATGGAGGACACGACAGCGGGCAGCAGAAACATTTTTAATATTTTTCTCGCCATTTCGTATCAAAGAGCAATAAGCATTTTTTTGGGTATTATTTGTGAACTTTAACTTGTGTTAGATGTATTGTTGTGCTAGACTGATGTCAGTTTTAAATGTTTACCTTTTGCGCATAACTGAATGTTATACGTTCCAACAAATTCGGTTTGCGTACAACATTTAACTTGATATTGTTTAACATTAATCTGAAATTATATCAGGCGAAGATCAAGTGCCAGCCAGTCTTCCTACTTTCTCAATTAGAACGCCCTTTCTCCTTCAACGCCGGCGCACCCGTGCTTATTAGCACAGAACTAATACTTTCGATGTGTAAGGAATTCGATTTGCTTGAATTACAATGAGCCATTCCGTATAATCTACTAATCAATTTTGGTTTAAATATCTGTGTCGAGTCGTCTGCTGTCCGCATCGAGAATTTTTATATATACGATCCTCTTTATCAGAACGTGGTCTTCCCTATTTAGACAAAACCGACTAGAATTTTCATTACTCGCCCAACATTACCGAAGGCGATGAAGAGTAGAGAGATGACTAGTTGTAATCACAGTTAAACAAATATTATCAGAAGGCGCTACAACTTCAATTTTAGTTAACTACAAAAGGAAGCAAATAGGGATTACCAGTCGACAGTTTAGATATGGATACAGTTTAAAACGATGACGCCACGGTTTCTTTGGAACCGCGGGTAGTCGGACCTCGACGACGTGCGCGCGACGTCGTGAGAGTTAAAAAATTCCATCAAAGTAACAATATAGTACGTGCTAATACTTTAACGAGAACCGCGCACGACACATCTACGAGTATTCAGAATGAGCATAATGTTTTTTAATATGTATTGGACTATATTAAAAAAATTACTAAAGTAGTCTTTCAAACGGTCTATTTCGTAACGAGTGGCTTAAAGCTTGAAAATTAAGAACGACGTATTTTACTTTAACCAAAAAATAATAAAATTTAAAAAATGGGAAAAGAAAGTTTATTTAATAATAAATAATAAAGCTCGTTAACTGTCTAAAGGCCGTTTAGCAATTCTTGTCACTCTGATAGTATCTTTTTTTATGGACTTTTCGGTTTTCAAAGAACAAAAAACGCAATATTTATCGTAAATGTTTCAATATCACACCCAAAACATTAATAATCAGCCCCTTAATGGAAAGTCCAACTAAATTGTATGTCTTATTCCATGGGAAATATGTATAACTAGCTGTGCCCGCGACTTCGTCCGCGTGGAATTTAACAAAAAGTTATTTAGTAGAAATAATAGTAGCCTAAGTTACTTCTTATTACATCCGCTACCTGCCAGTGAACGTCCCATCAAAATCGGTCCAGCCGTTTCGGAGATTAGCCGGAACAAACAGACAGACAGACAAAATTTGTAAAAATGTTATTTTGGTATATGTACCGTATATACATTCATATGCATGTAGTAAAAAACGGTTATTTTAATATTACAAACAGACACTCCAATTTTATTTATGAGTATAGACGTAAATTACAAACTTGCCAAATTGCATCAAATTGTGTTCAGTGCTTTGCAAGCGGACATACTATATCGATAACAAGGTCAACAATTAAAACCAAAATCCAGTGCCGTTGCAGATTTTTTTATTAATAATATAAGTAGAATAGAAATTAATTGTACAAATAGTGGAACTTTTGGAAGATTGCTAAAATTTGTAACGTTCAACATGATACCATAAATTACTATATCGCACGACCGACAACAAAGGCATCACAGATACAGACCAGCATGACGTCAGCGGTCGTGTTAACAAAAGCTTCGATACCGTTCTGAGAAAGATATCCTGTGGCGATGAGTAATAACTAATTTAAGTAAATCCGTACACGTGTTATATGTATCGTTCACGCACATGTTATGCACTGCGATAGGAAAAAAATATCCGGCTCTTAAACGGTGTGATTTAATATGCCTCCCCTGTATTTGAACTTTTAATACTTTTTTTTTATGTTAATAGCTGATAAACGAGCAGACCAGCCACCTGATGGTAAGTGGTCACCGTCGCCCATGGACATCAGCAAGACCAAAGGTATCACTGATGCGTTGTCTGCCATGAAATGAGAAAGTTAGAAAGAAGGTACTGGCTCTCAAGCCCCCAGCGGGAACACGTCGAGTCGTTTGGCGGCTGACTCAAGCAGGATGGTGGTAGCTAGCCAGGCAGGCGTCACGGAAAGTTAATAAATTCAAATTCAAAATCATTTAATCATATAGGTATTCAGTAAATACATTTATGAACGTCATTTTTTGCTTCTACCACCGTTTCGAAAAGGTGCTTTAACAATGAGGAGAAGAAACGGCGAAAGAAACTCAACAGCACATCTTTTAAACAACATATGGTAATTACAAAAGTTTAAACCTGTGCGGAACTGGTTTCGACATTAATTTTGTCCAGGCATCCTTGTCATTCATGTACTCATCTATACTATAATATCCCTTGCCTATAAGTTGTGTTTTAATGCGACGCTTAAAAGTTCCAATGGGCAACTCGCGTAACGACTTAGGAATCTTATTGTAAAAACGAACTCCAAGCCCCATAAAGGAACGCTGAACCTTTTGAAGACGAAATGCAGATGTAACCAAATTATGCCTATTTCTTGTTTGATGATTGTATGTATCGTTTTCCTGCTTATACGTATTCAATTTTTTTTTAATAAATACTAAATTACTATATATATATATACTGAGTGGCTACGGTGAGTACACCTATTTCTTTAAAATTTTATCTTAATTACTCACGCGACTTTAATCTGTATATAGCTCTAATTGCTCTTTTCTGTAATATAAATATTGAATCAATGTCCGCTGATTTACCCCACATTAGGATACTGTAAGACATAAGACTATGAAAATAGGCAAAATAAACAAGTCTAGCTGTCTCTACATCAGTATTTAGTCTTATCTTCCTAATAGCGTAGACAGACCTACTAAGTTTACTAGCGAGAACCGATATATGGGCGCCCCACTGAAGCTATCTAAGGTGATACCTAAAAAAATTGTGGATTGTTCCATAGGCAGTGATTCGTTATTTAATTTAAGCATTTTGCCTACCTTCTGTACATATATATACCAGTATTAATATTAATGACTTAATAATGATACTGATAATATAATCTTTACGCAAAGCCCTACCACCAAGCAGGCTGACTTCTGTTCTGCCAGCATGGGATTGGGGGGGATATTCCTAAGCCGCCCCAATACGGCTACTCGCCTAGTACTATGTTTACTTGTAATAAACAGTTAAAGACAAATGTGCAAGTGAAATCAATTTGCTAATAGGTACTATTGAAATTAATGACTGGATCGAAATCAACATTAATATTATTTGAATTATAATATTAACAAGATTTTTCCGAGCTTTCTTCTCAACCAGGAATGCGTAAGCGACAGGAATGCGTAAGTGACACCTCTGGTGTACCCGACGTGCATGGAAGGCGGTGATCAATTACCATCACGCGACCCATCTGTTCGTTTCCAGGCTGTTACTTTAAAATAAAATATATTTCGAAATCCAATGAACTCGTATCAAGTATCAAAGTATTATAGACCCGAATCCACCGAGCAGCCGGCCTCAGCCCATACCGCACGGTGAGCCAGCACGCACGGCTGCACACCACTGCGCCGACGCACCTGTTCTCGTTTCCTGTCCGCCATCTTAATGTGCACATTTCTGATTATTTTGGCTACTTGTTTAAAATTAAATTGACAAATGTCTAAACATATAATGAAATATCAATATAGATAATTTACCAAATATAGGTAATTTACCGAAACAAAACAAGATAAACCGTCTGGTATGAATGTTGAGCCGAGAACTAACCTAAAACTAGAAGTAGCTAGATGTAGTTTTCGGAAGCACACGTTATTTGGACAACAGTAGCCGGCTGGGGCTGCGGCGCTCGTCTCGTGTGCGGTCGACGAGGAGAAACCGATGCGTGATGGGATGGGATGGTCTGACAGGGACTGGTCGAACATCAGACCGCGCGATACAGACATTTACAGGCCAACCGATGTTTGTCGGCGAGTGCAAAATATGCAACTTTTTTCGCTGTCAGTGGTAATGAAAGTAAGGTATCTATTTCTCTTAAAATAAGACAACATTAAATATATAAAGTTAAACATGGAATATTAGGAGCTAAATCCATGACGTCTGCTGCTGTAAATGCTCATGATATCAGTTCTTTAATTTACTCACAATCATAAGCAAAAACGTTATTGTATGACCTAATATTTTATCCTCTGACACGGATGACTTCACCTATCTCGTTACTACGCAGAGGATGCCTTGCACTTTCTAAGTTTCATAGGAAACAGGTATTAATAGAGAACATTGTATGATGTTTAGTTAGTTTGAGTAACAACAATCTAAAAGACGAAAATATGCTTCGAGACAAATAAGTATTAACATTAAAACCGTCGACAGCCGGGCTTATTCAATGGGGAAAAAAGTTTGAACATTAAATGGTGTAAAATATTTCGTCCTTAACAGTAAGAGAAAAGAGATTACTATGAGTAAAACCAAACACTTATCTATATATCTATACTAATAATAGGACTGTAATGGGGTCTGTACATGGAATATTTTGGGTAGGAAGATAGACGTAGAAAGTTATTGATATAGTGGTCAAACATATTTTGATGTTACTTGACATTCTAGATGAGTCCTAATCTACGATACTTTTTACCCCGGCAAGTGGATCTGGGCCGGCGTGATAGAAAATAAAAGTTAGTAAGAAAATTGTATTAAGAGGGCAGTAAATAAAATGTTACCTGGCTCGTTGTAGTTACTATAAATATAATGCTAAAACAATGCGAGTACTATTTATAAATGTACGGCGTAGGTTTCCTGAAGCAAACTGAGGGCGGATCACTAGTTACATTATGGTTCATTATAATGCGCATATTCTGTCCACCTCCGACGCGTCAAAGTGGGAAACAAGCTGTGCACACAAAGTAGATCAACGTAAAAAAGAAGCTTGTATTTCATGCCCATTTTTATTTACGCAATAAAACGTTTACTGGTCTTATGCAACAACTATAACATAAACAATTTATCGAAAGACGCGAATAGCATAGCGTATATATGTACAATGAAGGTTTCATGTGAATGCCCTGTGCAGCCCCTCCGCAGTTTACGTTATGTACTAGCGATGGAGGTTAAAAACATCTCGTACTTGTTCTGAAAGAACAATGACATGTACTGTGATTTGTCTTCAAATAAAAGTGTAACCGCAGGCTCTATTACTTTGCCTAGCAGACCATGATACCACAAACGTTAAGTAAAACGATACTCTTTTGTACCACAGTTTCATTTTTAGGCTTCGGCGCAGTAAAATTTTTGATCGATCTTAATACTACAATGATTTAGTTTCAGAAGATCACTTAAATCTTTCGAACGATTCTAAACATTTTGAACAGTTCCAACCAAATAAACTAAAATTTATAGCAACGTTTTTGTTCCATACCTCCGATTTTATGGATTTAGTAACGGACATTTCATGCTATCTAAACCCGTCGTTGTCTCTTGATACCGCTACTGGTATATTTTTCTTATATAAATACTCACTTTAATAGTAATAATGACATCACAATAAATCCAGACATAACTAGCGTCAAAATACAAGATTTCAAAATACAAAATACAAGATTCATCTGTCACAGACGCTCATTAAACAAGTTCACTAGCGACGAGGCCGTGAGTCGGGTGAGATAAAAAGTTAAAGACGGACTCTCCAATTATTTGATAACCATGGTCCTCTTTAATTACTCCTCCAGACAATGTTATAGAGTAGAATCTCAACCGATGCAATAGCTGCTCAATATACTCGCGTATGAGATTAGCGCATCACTGAAGGTGCCGACCGATTCACTGTTCGCAATGAGTCACTCGATGGTGTACACTTTACAGTAATTAAATGGGTAAAGTACAAAATTCTGCGTGAATAATTTAGTAAAGTGTTAATCACTTCATTATTGAAGCTTACTCGTCTTCCATGCCGTTACAAATTTTGTTTTAACTTCATTCTAGCTCCTTCATTTTGGACTTGAATCGTTTAAACGATTATCACTGAGAATATTTCAAACATGTCTTTATATTAAAATTTAACCTGTTCTAAACATTCTCCCACGGTTGTTATGTTTCTCACGACATTCAAATGCATTACAGAGAAAGGACAGATATTTAGTGTCACAATAAATTGCTGCTCAAATGCACAAGACCTGTTTCTTTATATGTTATATTAAATATGTCTGTGTGTAACGATATAACTATTCGCGAAATTATAAGTTTAATTTAACATTACGTGACTGTTAAAATGTTAAATTCAACACATAACCAACGGACCAAAATGTATCTCTAAGTCCTAAAGTTTATCCGTTACAACTTTGGATTCTATACTCATTATCAACTTGTATTCCATAACTTCACGTAGCAGCACGTAATGAAAAACTTAGGTGTATTCACTAACGGTACCGACCGGCTTAAACGAAGTTAGATCGCTTCGTTTACAGGCAATTGGTCACTTTCAAAATGGCAGGAGCGGCGGGTCTGATAGTGGTCCCGCTCTAAGGGAGCCCGACAGAGATACTACCATCGCCGCTTGGCCGTTCTTACTTATCAGTGAATGTTGCCGCATATCTCACAGTCAACTGCACGGGTAAATTGGCGCATCTTATCGACAATATCGGCATGCGTCGATTGTTCTCATCGCATTTAGTGATTAGGGGAAACTTGTTCGATCACTTAGTTAATTGTTATTATTAGCAAGTCGATTAGAGTCGATTGAATGGAATCTGTATTTTGTTGCGAATTTTGAATTTGCTTTGTGTTTTTACACTTACAGACGTCAACATATTACCTTGTAACAAGCGATCGAGGATGATTTTTAAATCACCTTGATAAGATTGTAATTCTGGATTTCAAATTTTATATATGTTTTCAATTTTTAAATATTCAGCAACTCAGACAACTCATGAACTAGTACGTTGTCTGAACGGCAGCTGTTCCATCGGATCGCGTGTAGTTCGTTTCGTACAGAGCGGCGGGCGACAGCGCTCTCGACGACCGTCTCACAAGACTCGACATTACGACTATTCTGGTTATATCAAGAGCTGAACTTTACCGAGAATGCAGGATGCTCTATTGTTTCGCCTTTATCCATTATTCCGATCTCGGTCTCGCAACTGTTCTGGGATCGCTGCAACGATTCTTTGTTTAGATCGACGTGAATTTTCAACCGATTGTCTCAGACTGTGTGCTAATATGTAAATAACAACTGCGTGTTGAAACCGGATCGTCCATTTAACAACGATTCGTTATCATATATTCGTATCACTAATGGTGATTCTAATACAAACGCGGGGTAAAACTAATTTTAATTTACAATCACACGCACATGCATGTCATCTATGTATATCGATTGATGGTGGCAGTAGAAGCAAAAAAATGATGCGCATAAGTGTACGAAATACCTAAATGATTAAACGATGAGTTACATTAAAAATGTTTTGCCTTACAATAACCAACGTATACCTAGGTAGCTATGTACTCGGTATTAGATTACATCATACATTTTTATAATGACTTCGGTTGTGTATGAATAATGTTTCCAATAAAATTTTACCAACCGGTTCCGCGGCCTCGCAAACATAACGTAAACTTTATATTGACACACTAACATAAACTTCATATTGACAACTACTGTCTTGCTACAATAGTCACAAAACACATTATTTTAATACATAACGAGTTAATACTTGTTAACGAAACTGTCACACTAAATTTATGTCCTATCCCTTAAGAAAAAAACCATTTTCCGAATAAAAAGTATCCCACACGCTGACTCATATAAGTTATGAATATGCCGAGTCACATTTTAGCTGTTAATTACGTTTAAGTTCGAAATGAGCTGCTGAGTTTAAGATGGTCGTTGATTTCAATATGAATGTGTGCAGATTTCGAAGTCGCACATCGCGCATGTGTGTTCACGATTGAACATCCATTACTCTACATTAATTATTGTATTGTATAAATTGAACGGATCGCTAATATTGACATGATTCATATTATATTCTTATATCTGTACGTGTATAACAAACCACGCGCCACTTACGGACGAGGTGTGATTCTTTGCCATTCAGTGGACACAACACGCGTAGAGACAAGACACGTGAACAGTATGCCGTGACACACCAATATGTCACGGCCCATGCCCATCAAATTATCGATCGAGCAGCGCCATATACAACATCACCGAATATATCATTAGCTCTGGATGGATGTATGCAACCAAGGTAATCGAGTGAGATGGTCTGGTCCGGTACGACATGAAACACGTTAATATGGTAATTTAGAGATAATTAATTTGACTTGCAGTTTCGTACAGTAAATAAATTAACAGATGTCTTTGTTTTAAAAATATTGTTACGTATCAGGATCAGTAGGCTCGAAAAAATGCCACAATAGTTCCGCAGAGACTTTATTTTACTTCACACACACTTCACAATCACAGTTACACTCGTAGATCGCAGGCATTCGCTTCGTAGAGAGAGAACTCTTCACTTCGTATTCGAAAACCGAATGCCCCGTGGGCGAACCTGCGCGCTATTTATACCGATTTCCAGATTGGCCTGAAGTGACCCAGGTAGTTTTTATTACTACCTGGGTTTCTCTTTTATTGCCACCATTGTTTTTCTCCGTAACGGTCGGCCACCCTTCCAGAAACTTCGTAAGCCTGCCGACTTCGAGAAGCTTCGTAACAAAATATTCCAATGTGACACTTCAAACATTAGAATCTAAGTTAAGCTAGAGTTTTATCTCAAAGATTCTTAGTAGTATGGCCGAAACGATAAAAAGTATTCGGAGGTAACACCAGTACTTCTCTCTTTTGTGGTAATACATACGTCGGTATCAACACATACGAAAAGTAAAACCATACAAAATTTGATAAGTACTATGCTTAAGGAATGAAAAGATACGTTAAACATTTTTTTACGAATAGTGGTATTTTATAATCCACCGGTGTGTGGTGGCACCTGTATAACGCGTGACGGCTGGCAGAACCGCCGGTGACGTCACCAAGGCTGTATAGGTCGACAGTCGTGCACTATTCGTCTCTGCCATTTGCATTGAAATATAACGCAGCCGACGGATCACGTCCGACTGACTACTGTGCGTGTCAGCCTCTCAGCCATTGAATCGTCTCGCACCAGACTCTACCGATCTGCTCCAGTGCAGTGGAATACTTGTATAGACGCAATGACTATTAAAAATATACTTAACTAAAATGTTCTTCAGATAGTGTATGAAATAATATGAATTCTCCTATGATACTTGAAGTCATGTTGGTATTTATATACCGACAGTTAAACATTCTGTCTGTATCCATTTATTATCGGTATAAATGAGGGTAGTTCAACCATAAAGAAAACCGAGTGTATCCACGAGCGCAGCGCGAGCGTCACTCGCCGGCAACAAATCACAGAGTGACCGATGCACTCGACCAGATATAACTCGCGCCTATCATAAAGATAAACAGATCCCGTCCATAGCCGATGTCCGTCGACGTGCGGCAGCCGGTAGCTCCGTCGGCGACGAGCCGCGACCGGCGCGACCGGGCGTCTAGTATCTGGACTGTTATGAAATTGTGATATTTTACGAAATATAAAAAAAATCTTGATGTAGGAGCGCTTTCGGTTTAGGGACGTTATCTTAGTCAGGTTATTACTTTTTCTCTTTTTCAGTTCGACACGCTGAACATTATGCATTAGTTACATGTTTCACTGCTCAAAGTCTCATGAATCATTAAAATAGTTTCCATAACACCGGAGGTACAGGTTTATATCTGCATCGTACTATTATCGTAATATGGAGATTCTGGATGGCCAGTATATTTGTGCATAGTCTAATTAAATAATATTGTACGTGTCGAAATGTATAAAGGTGAAAGTAATTACAATTACTTTAAACATAATTAAATTTCTTACTTATTAATTATTGAACACTGGAGTACAATGGATTGAGATAATATAGCGATAAGGTATCAAAAAATATTAAAAAAACGGCGGATATTTAAAAAATGAAAACTCATCAGACAAATTTAAAAAAGGACCACAGCCAAATCAACAAGTTCATTACAAATTATAAAACTCATGTTGTATCAGAGGAATAAGTTGGACGTAGAGGACTACCAGCTCTGGAATATATAATTACAATAACAGGTGTACTGCGAGGAAATTAATAGTTGAAAAATATTATATCGGCCCACCGCTTGTATTGACACTGATGATTAAACAACTCATGGACTAATTGTAAACTTGCATTCAAATATATTGTTACGAACCTTTTTGAAGGATAGTCTCGAAGTTTCTGGAAGCTGGTGGCCGACCCCTCCAGTGAGAATCACGGAGGCAATAAAAGTGAAACCCAGGTAGTAATGAAAACTGGGACACTTCAGGCCAATCTCGCCCTTATGTAAAACTTAAGGCAAAACGCCTAAACTTAGGCAAAACGGGTGAGATTGGCATACATTGTCGAAAGGTTGTTTACCTGACCCGCTATTGTTATGTCGATTTCCGGGAACTGTTGCTGTTATTGACTTCCACGAAGGCCGTGGAAGGATCTAGACGCCCGGAAATAGATATAAATAGCGGGCAGGGTCGGCCACGGGGCATTCGGTTCCCGAGTACGAAGCGAAGAGTTCTCTCTCTACGAAGCGAATAACTGCGATCTACGAGTGCAACTGCGATTGTGAAGTTTGAGTGATTATTATCTTATCATCATCCAAACCTGATGGTATATAATCATCACTAAAATGAGTTATGGCTAAAATAAAGTAACCAAGATGCATTTTGAAAGTTGTAGCATCAGGATTACAAAAATTACCTGTAGCAAAGATCGTTAAAGATCTCTCCCTGATATTCTAAGAAGGCCCGGTGCGAAGTACACATTTAAAAAGAAGCTTCTGGCGCACCTAATGGATCGTCGTTCACATGTACATTAACATCACTGACGTTATTCCTAGCAATATATGTATTTATATAAACTATAGTGTATATTGCGTGTATTTACGTAGGTAGGTATGTATTTGTTAGTAAGTAGGTATATGTATATATTTTTATTATACTATTTAAACCGCTATTCGTGTTGCTTAGTTTAGCCTGATGGTTAGCTGGTAAAAAATGCTTAAGCATTCAGTTTGCCATTTGTACCATTATACCTTGTTATTGTTGTCAATAAAGTTTAAATAAATAAATTGTTACAAAGTTTACACGACTCTAACAAACTGCCAAAAAAGTCACACATCTTCACTAAGTTTTGGTTACATTTACAGGCAATAAGTAAATTTATATCTATATTCAGCCGCAAACAATATCGCGTTTCACACACACATTCCTCCGCTAACTGAAGAATAAGATAATTAACTTCATCAAAATATAAACTAATGGCGATATAAATTTGTACCTCATGAGACTGCTATTGGTACATTTAAATCCCATAACTGGTAATTCATTTATGTATTTTTTTAGGAAATGTTCCACTTTTCAGGACCAATCTACACAATATAATTAATCGTTTTATTCAAAATTTATAACACCTTAAAAGTTATAAATTAAAGATTGCATTATGGGTACACCTAACTAATTTACCAGCTTCTGAATTTCTTTTAATTCTGAGGAAGTTCGCCGTGACATTAATAAGCCGGTACCAAGAACACAGTACTGCTGTAGAAATGACATTCTACGTATTTGCTGTTATTTGTAATGCAATCAATAACAGATATTTTCTATTTCTAAGTTATTGATTCATATTTACTTATTAAATCCTACAATTTATGCTTTCATCATTACCTTTACTCTCCTCGGATGAGACGCCTCCATCTCGACATGCCTGTAGTGTTCTGCCGATCGGTGCACCTCTCTGCCTCTCAGATCCTCAGTGGACGCCTTTTCCTCTCCGCGGGTTAACGTTGTCACCTTCCTGACGATCCTGGTCATGATCCGCCGTTGCCCGCTATCATCTTTCTTCGAGATCTTCGTGGACTCCAGCGAGGAGCCGAGGACCTCGGTCGACATGCGCTTGTTCGTGTGAATCGCCTGTAGCTCCGACACGCCCCGTCCCCCCGCCGACATGGGAACGGCTAGGGCACTTTCGCCGTCGTATTCGAAATGAGTCTGATTTCCGTCGTGTACAATTCGTCCGTTATAGCTCTCCTCTCGATACGAGCCAGATCGGTAACTCGAAGTTCTCTCCATACCTGGGTAATTACCATCGTACACCGTCTCGTGCCTAGTCAAACCGTCTCGCAAGCTTCGTGGCACCGAAGCTAGGTTCAGACTCGTCGTGATGGGCGATCCGACGGGCGACGGTGAGGATTTTTTCAAGCTAGACTTAAGAGGTTTCGAATCTTCACTCTCTAGCGTTCCTTGAACGAAAAGCCGTTTGTTGCTGCCTTCTTTGACGAATCTATACATCGACATTCTCGATTCGTTCTGTGAGGCCTTCACAGACCTTTACAAAGCATAATATCGCTCTAGCTCGGCTCACTGTAATAGCATTATTCCCTAGATATTACGGATTCGATACGCGTTCCAATACAGCTTCACCGTTATATGTGACAATACTTATAAACAGATTGGGTACTTTAGCTCTTTAACGGTCAACTGAAAATGACCCACAAATCGATTTACGACAAAAACTTTAATCAATTCCGGTTACGTACTTATAGTAGCCCCATAAAAGCATTAACTATGTGTGTGTAATAAACTTTACAATTTAAATAAATTAAGCTTTACACTCGCACAGAGCATACCGAAGCATTGGAATAAGTTAATATAGTTGACGCATGAATCGATCGTAAAACCCTATTAAGTAGAATGAAAGTGAATTTAAAGATTTTAACGTCGCCACTGTACATCACTATCGACGTCGGGTGTCAGATTAGAGTTTGATGCCATATTTGGCGACGGGCGACGGGCGACGTATGCGGCGCGGACCTTCCGGCGGACGCCGGTTGCAAACTGCGGAAACGTGTCGCTTGAAAATGTTTCTATATCCTTGGTTAAACACGTATTTTAACCATGAAAACGTTAAAGATTTATTTTATTAGTCTCTACAGGAAACCGCTTATCTTGTTTTAAGTTCAATTATTTGTTGACAAACACAGACAACTTCGAAATTATTTTCGCACGAAATTCACATAAGAAATTCAAAAATTGGATCCAATCTTTCACCTGATTACGAAATGCAGATATTTATTTATTTAGATTTTAAAGCATATTCGATAGATGTACCTAAATGAAGGCGCTTTGTCGGTCTAAAACTACCCGGTACTGCCGTCCAATTCTCTCAAATCTCTTTTATAGCGCAACAATGTGTAACTGGTATTCCAAGTCCACTGGCGCTTGACAAGGTAGTTTTGTATAAATAAGGCAGTAAATATTGGCACTGAACTAGTATGACGAAGTGAGAGCAGAGTAAGTCCATTCGACACGTATTCCTCGACTCAATCGGTGATTAAACATGCAAAATTATTTTAAGCTTGTTTTGCTTAACGTAGCCGGTTCATTTATAAAATTTTACCCATGATTATTCCATTGTTAAGTAAATTCTAACAAATTAAGCCCTCTTTAGTACACTGGGAACTAAAATTGTATTATATTAAGCTCGGTGTACTTAGACATACTCCAAGAAGTAAAAATGTTTTGCAATAAAAGCGCAATAAAATTAATACAATAATACGTTAAAGTACATACATACGAGCTATCCAGCTCGATATTTACGTCGTGAAGTAATACAGTTTCGGGAACCGAACGAGAACAATTATCAACTGGCCATATTTTGAGAAAAGTTTTAAGCATTTAAAGGAACAGCCGAAAACGGCAATCACGACATAGCTACAAATTAAACAAAAACAACCGGGTCTCTGTTAAAAAGAGTCGGGCAAACTATTTGGAAACACGCATTGGACGTACAGACATGACGGCCTTTAAACTATATTGCAGAAGTTATTTGATTTAGAATATATAATAATTATATTAGCAGGACTTGATGTTCAATAAAATCGCGTGTGGGAGGTGGGTAACGTAGGCTACGAATATTTATTGCGGGGGAAGCTGTCGCAAGAATTCAATGATAACGCCCACCGACGAGGACCTTGGTGCTCCATATATGGGGATGACATTGCCTTTTTAATTGTCGGTTAACTTTTAATCGGCTGTTCCTTGTAGCTCACATGCACGATCCAAAAGGGTTTCTTGTTAAAATCAAAGAACCGTTGACTACTTTGAGACTGGCTGATTTACAATCGCGGGACAAATATTTCAATATTTAATATCGTTTTCTTATTCAAATAACTCCATGGAATTGAAAAGGTTAATTTATTTTCATATAATTTAACAGATAACTATTACATTAAACTACGACCTGTAATTGAAGATTATAATGTTATACCTTTAAGGCCCCCTTGAATAATAACTTCATAAATTACTTATGTCAGCATTATTATGTTTTCAGAAAACCAAATTACTATGTTTTTTCCTCTACAGCTTACAAGTTTATTTTAATCATTCTAACAGTACTATTATTTCATATTAATTCATGGATATCAGCTTTTTTCGGGCAAGTAGTGTTTTTGAGTCTCGACCTTGATTCATCTTAAATATTTGTAACGAATATTCGAACTTCTTGTTTTAATGACATAATTTTCTGGTCAATTTTGAATTGTTATTACAAGATCGACTTACTTCACTTAGTTGTCGAGTTAGTTTTTTGCATTAGGTACGTAGATTTATATTGTATTGTTTTTGGGAGACGTTTGAACTGCGGTACTTTTATATATGAGCCGCTTATTTTGAAAGTGGCCTAACTCCACTTATCTTCAAATCGAGATATTGAAAGTTTTGCGTTTCAATGAATTTTAAAATATACGTATAAGATACTAAGGAGTCATACTGCTTAAGCGTATCTAAGGATGTTAAATTTAAAGTTCCTGTTAAAATAGCGGCAATTATTAAGTAAATAACGTGCGTTTTCTTATCAAATAAATAAATAAATAAAGTGGTAATAAATTCAGAACTTTAAAATTTTCATTTTCATTAATGGATGTCTTATAAAAAATTTTATATGGTTCATTTCTGACAAAACGCATCCAACATAACATTCTTAACCAGTTTACTGATTCTCCATCAGAATTTTTTACTCTTTTAAAAATTGCGTCTTCTAATAATTTTGTCGATACAAAATCTTCCTGTCTCATTTCATTGAGAATAAAATTATTACCCTTCCGACACTTTTTAATAATCTTGTAATAATCTTGGGGAACGTACAGTAAATTTTTTTTTAATGCCATTTCTACCACGGCAAAATCTCTATCATTTGGTAAAAACGAATGTCCTGATATTAAAAATTTATGATCTATAATTTCTACATTATTATCCAAAGCTTGGACAATTTTCAACCACATTAAAGCTACTTTAATGTTTCTATTTTGCCCGGTGCACATGTCACTGTAAGCTATGATGTGTTTTTCACTTCTTAATTTTTTAATATGTTTTAAGATGCATGAAACAACTTCTTGAGCACCTCTGGATGCAATAGTTTCATCCCAAACGTACATGTCAACATTATTGTTATGAAAATTGTGTATACCAAAATTTAGAATATACATATTGCGTTTGTAATAAGCTACTGAGGTAGTCAGCTTGGGATACGGTAATGCTTTTTGTAAGTCGAACGAGAAAGCAAAATAATAATCCGAATTACGTGATACTTGTTCCTGAACTTGTTTTAGTGAATTTCTAGCTGATTCTGCTAGTCTTAAATGGACATCGTGTTCTTCGGTGAGTTTATTCTTTTCTTCTTCATTATTCGATGCTTTAATTTTAATGTTTAATAAGTCGCATTTTTGGCATGTATTTTTGCGCGGTTGGTGGAAATGTAAATCAAAATCTTTTTTAAATATTTTCCTATAAGTCCACACATTAACGGCTTTTATTCCATTTTCCTCGCAGTGAAGCTCGTATAAATTAAACATTTTCCTGATAGTTAGATCTGCATGTAGATATCTTCTATTAGGATTATGAGATCTGGTATAATGGGATTCAAAATTAGGGAAACTTTTAATATGGTTTTGAACTTGCTTTTTCGCTTCTTCAGATAATTGTCTTGATGATCCAGCCATCCTCCCACGCATATCATTGCCCACATTTGCAGAGTTTAGTACTCGTTTCAAGCGTCCTTCGCTTACTTTAAAAGTATCCAAAAAGAATTTTTTACAGACGGGAATTTTTCCGTTTTTAGAATTTAACAAATATCTAAAACTAAAATTTCTTGGTGATCCTTTTCCGTTTGTTGGACGTCTTCGTTTCACAATTTTGCGCTCGACAGCTTCGTGAAGTAATACATTTTGTTTGTTAAAATCTGCCAAACCCCAAAACTTCTCAAAAATATTCTTTCTTTCTTCTTCATTGTAATTTTTTGTGCAAGCATTCTGACAACCACAATCTTTGTTTTCGAAAATTTTTTCATGAACAATATTTCCGGTTTGACTGCAATATCTTTTTCCTGAATTCCGTTTAATCTTTCGCACTTTTTGGATATATAGTGCATCAATCTTTTCTCCATTGTTATTCGAATCTTCATCCTCTGACGACGAATATTGTTCTATAACTCTTTTTCTTATTCGCTTTTTTTTTAAATTATTGATTACTATTTCTTCTTCACTATCTGAACTAAGTGGTCTTCTTCTGTTCTTCCTCATGGGTGCAATAATTTCTATAATTTAATATTAAATTTTAAGTTTTATATTAATTAAACGTACAGGTTAATGAACTAACGCAATTGTCGAAAAAATGAGGTTAACTTGTAAATACTAATTAATTGAAATTACCTTCATCGCTGCTTTCCGACATTATCAATAGTAAATATCTTGATGTAACTATAAATGGAGTTAGGCCACTTTCAAACTACACGGCTCAGTTATTCAATTAATTCGGAAAACTTATGTGTAAAAAATGTATCGTATTTTCTCTGAATATAAGCAATCTGAAGTGCGTCACTGATAAATAACATGAAGTTGTACATGTAACTATGGTAACCGGCAGAAAATTGAAAAACGGAGTTAGGTCACTTTCAAAATAAATGGCTCATATCGTGTTTATCTACACTCGAAATAAACAATCTTAAATTAGACAAATGTATAATTTGAATCATTCTATAAGTAGTAAGTGAACAATAAGATCGAAGTCGTATTATGGCTGCAAATCTACTGCCAGATACTTTGAGTATTAAAAGGGTAAAATTTAAAATGGAACGGCAAACAATAAAGAAGATTTTCCAGGGGCACGTTCATGATAATTCACTAAAGGAAGATAACAATCGTACGTTGAACGTACAATAGCCGGCTTCAAAGGCTTCTCTGTGTACGGCGGCGCGGACGACGCACTCGTCGTGCAGTCGAGTGACACTACTAATTAGAGCTCTACCGGCATTTGATTTTTGGATTACACCACTACCGTAAACCGATTCGGGAAACAATAGCGTAACCGGTACTGTCACAGTGGTTTACCGGTGGAAATCGCGTATCGAATCCGCAACACCGCACAACACTAGCGATCGGAAAAGTAAAACACAGAAAAAAAAACAAAACGGCTTCTCTATTTTGACGCGCACCAGTTTAAATGTCGGTGTGGTCACTGTTAGTGTGTTAGTTATTTAACGTTCGATCGATTTTCGTATTTCAACTGGATGCGCGCGCGCGTCCGCCCGGCACTGACAGGTGACTGCCGTTCGGTTGTCAACCACCGGCCCGCATCGGCGCGGCGGTGGAGGAACACGGTGGGCTCGTGTGATGGGAGCGCCGAGGGCACGCTCCTGAACTGGGCGACCGCGCGAATGTTGAGTTCGCTTCATTTTCGGCAATGCTCAAAACATGCTGCTCGCTGCGTATTCATGTAGTAATAATTTTGTTGTGTAAACATTATTTGAATCGTTGTCTGTATGTTATATGATGTACATGTGTGTAGACAATACCCTAGCCATAGCTGCGGAAGGTCTCCTCGAATGGTCATGATACAGATATGATGCGCGATCTGTTTCTAGACATAAATATTGTTTAAACACCAATGTTTTCATTCCAGTTCTAGATCCGCCTTGCCCTTTGCTGATGCGATACAAGAGCGGGCGCTTATTCAAAATCATTTAATCTTGTAGGTATTCTGTAAATACACTTATGTACGTAATTTTTTGCTTCTAATATAGCTAAGTCATACTGACCACTTGCAACCATCGACTATCGCCCCTGCTATGTTTATTAAAATAATGATAATATTAATTGTTCGTTGTATATTGATTACGATTATTTCTGAATTGAGCTCATAGAATACCAACCAGAATAAACACCAAACTTATTTTCATTTTCATTACTTATATTATCCCGAGTTAATTTCTATTCAGATTTTGAATGCATATTATTTTCAAGCAGTTCTCAGACTTGAGACAATGGGACACTTCGTGTACGGCGGCCACATTTCGTTTAACCGTAACCCCGGTCACTCACATGCGCGCAAAGGTTTGAAATGTGTACGAATGTTCGCACGTATATGAAGGGCTGATAAGCAAATGGGTTCGCATATGAGTATGCAAATCTATTTGCGCATCCTCCTACATTCCATCCATTTCCAATAAAGAGAGTAGCTGGAACTATTACTAAAGTACGTATTAGTAGTTATGTTTATAGTAGACGCCGCGAACTACGAAAAATGAAGACATGTATCACCTATGCAATCGTGTGCGCAACTGGTCGCACGAACGTGTGGGAGACTACAAGAATGTTCGAAATTCGCGCGCTTTGATGTGCGACAAAAAACCAAAACAGCTTGGAAAACCACGAATGCATCAAAAACTTCGCATAATCATTTGCGAAGGTCGTCCTACACTTGTAGGTTCGCGTATTCGCGTGAATGTGAGTGACTGGCATAATAATATAACTGCACGAGCTCAGCAGGGCGGCGCGTATCTTGTAAACATGTCTAATGTCAAATAACAAGTTCGTCAAGGGTAAACAGATCACGACCGGACATTTAAACGCCCTAATTTTTAAGTGCTCCGGGCGAAAATAACAATAAAATTATAGAATCCGGCCCGTGCTGGCTCTTAACCCGACATAAAATACCTTTCGCGCTCTCAACTTATCAACATTCTGGTACATCACTGAGATGCAGCGACAGAGGCGACTAGAACGTCGGCAGGAAGTCTACAGGTGTGTTATCGCGATGCGCGTCAGGTAAATATAGCCTTACACGGCGTCCGACGTGACTCGCGAGCCGCATCGTCCTAATATAGAATAGGAAACTTCTGCGACACCTCGTCGCGTGCAGTCACTCGGTCGTCTGCCAGCGACGCTCCACGATCGTTGATAAATTAAATAAAAATTACTATTAATTTTCGAATATTAAACAAAGCCCAGCGTGTCGTTCGGTGCTCAGCTTCGGTCCGACTCGCGGCCGTGTTCTTCATCATCGAACTCTATATCGGTAACTACTCGAGTGTACAACGCTCGGCGGTAGCGCGAGTACTTTGGCACAGACGTCGCGTTGAACTATACATCGGCACGCGGCGGGCGGGATGGGATTTGAATACATTGAATTAAGGGCAGTTTTATATAGTGGATGAACAAACCATGTTTCAGTCTTTGAATTCAAACTGTAATACTTTAGACTGTTCGAATCTGAACTGAACTTTTGTTATATTATTTTATGTAGTAAACAAAATAAACGAACGCAAAGATTGTTTACTGGAATTTTTAAAATCGATCATACAATAAACACGTGTGAATAATTATGCAGTAGAACCGATTCGAACCAACCAACTAAATATTCAGAAACAAAACGAGTACCGACGCTCGGAGTGAGAGTTGGATGCTTAATTATTAAACTCAAAAGTGCTGTTTATAGTTTAGATCTGCATAACTCGATATATAAATGTGCTGTGATATCAAACACACAACAACATAACTTTAGTGTCGTTATTTTATAAGCATACAAAAATATAAGCCCACGTATTAAAGAATGCGCCGTGTCGTCCACTGCCCACGTCGGGACACCGCTCATTAGTATGATAATAATCAGTATGCATAAATCTAGTTTATTGTCGTCATATAACAGAAAGCACGTAGAACTTGTCTCCTGTGTGTCGCTTGTAATACCTTCCCGTCGATATTTTGTATGGCCCAAATACCTATTAGTGGAAAATGACATACGACGAGTATGTATAAATATGTATAAATATGTATATTTATGTTATTATATGAACTTATTGACTCACTTTGGTTGTCAGTATTTTAAATTTGGAATGGGTGTCGCCGCAGCCGCGGTCCCTTCGTTAGACGTCGTTGTATTCGTTACCACCTTATGGTCGTACACCTTGCGCTACGCTACGCTACTTGCGTACGCTAACTTGCACCCACCCTCCTTCTAGCGTTAACCGTGAAGTGATCTTTACGTGTTTCTCATCTGATGCAGTGTCGGAGAGCCGGCACCGAGCGGGTGTTCAGCTTCCTTGTTGTGCTTCGAAGCGTCGATAATACCTTTACTGTGACAAATATAAATAGACGGCACTGACCACTTACCGTCAGATGGCCCGTCTGCTGATTGGTCGATTATTGACAAAAGAAAAGTAACATTGTTGAGAATCGTTTTACATAAGTTAACTACGGATGATGACGTGACATAATTATCTTTACATGTTCGATGTGAATGATGAGCATAAAATAATCAATAGCAGTCTTCAGAGGAAGTGATGTACACAAGTTACAGTTAAAACTTTAAAAATAGTGTCCGCTGTTGAATGTGGGTGTTAATAGACGTGACAAAAAATCGTTATAATAATTATAAATTATTACGGAACTGTAACTACTACAAATTAGTTTGTGCTGTAGATGTGTTTCGATGTTATGGTTCTTAATCTGTTAGTGCATAAATCTACATTTATCTGACATAGTAATACTGTCAAGTACATGACATTGGTATAAAAACCTTTAAATAAATATTCATGTATGGTACAACTTAACAGATTTATTGCAAATACCAGGCAACGACGTGATTTGTGATATCCGTACAGTAATGAATTGCTGATTATACCTTTATCTTTATTGTAATATTACTAGTAACGCCATCTATATATCCACATTTGAAGCGTTGCTAAGCGAAGTACAGTAACTTCGATACGAACCATAAAGGAATACAAAAGAGCGCCATCTAGCATCGTATAAGTGTAACAGAAGCAAGCAAGCGCAGTGCTCACTGCGATTACTTACCATCATTGTCTGCCAGTTTGCATGTACAAATAACTTGTTAAAATACTTATATAGGAATAAATGTAAAATAAAATAATCCAATAATTCAGGTAAATTATAGTTGAATATTACAGAAAAGAAACAATTTGTAAACTTTATAACACTGGTAATTAATTGTACTGTCACAGTACAGTACTACTGTGGTCCACGAAGACAGGGTAATGCAATCACCGAGCCAACCAAGCCTTAAAAATTATGGTTATATTTTTCAATATTTTAGCTACATTGAGCGACACTTTACGAAAAGCCTATTCATACAAGAATGGGGCGTTACAAGATAGTTAAGACACATGAACAACAACACGCCGATAACTCTCATCTCTACAAACGGCAACTCCCAGTTTTACAGTCAATTATTAATGGTTAACGCGATATACAATGTTGTACAGATTTCTAACAATCGACCTGCACTATCGTTGCACTCTGAAGTCACCCAGTGAAACAAAATAAACGCACCGATAAATAAATGAAAGCCAACAATGACGCAATAACAACCGATACCAGTGGAAATGCGATTTACTCCAACGTTAGCTTGACAAATTCGAGCCGATTCCATTTTATAGCAAGAAGTCAACGTTAAATCTGTCAGCGAGTCGATCAATAAATCGCCCGCTTTGATCACATTTGGCTTGCAAATGCAGTGCTCACGATCAAACAAGTTATTCTGATTATTTACGAGCGATCCCTTTATTTGATTGATTTGCGAATGCTTCGATTATTAGATTGAAAACGTGTTCATGCATGAATTCATGTAAATATAAAGTATTTGAGAACTTTCCGTGCAGAAATCCACCATGGCGATACATAATATAAGTAAGGTGTTTAAATATCATTTTTGCTATAAAATAAAGAATTTTATAATGGTTTAGTTTCCCGATGATGATTGTTAAATTAAAATTAAACTTGATACAAACGTAACCTACCTACTGTTATGAACTTTGTGTTGTGTAGATATATTAACAAGTACCCCGTTACCCCAAAACCTACCCGTTCACCGGCTGACGTCACGGTCCCGCCAGCTCACTCCGGGGACGTGGGCGAAACGAAGGCCGCCGACCAGATGGCGCGCCCACGTCTCCCGCTTTCTACCACACTTTTCGCTCGTCGAGTTATTTTTTAGTGCGGTAGCAAGGTGCCGCGCTCACAAGGTTTAATCACGATTTCAAGACGATCAGCCGCTCCCAAGGTGGCCCGGCGCAGATCACGAGGTCTCTCGGTCGTTATAAAAGAGGTCCGGAGTGTATCGCACCACGCTGATCATTAGATCATATATCATCAATAGGTATGAAAAAAATCATTGCAGCAACATGTCGGCGCATTCACCACAGTCGCCGAAAGGAACAGCGCCGATATTGTTGGGAACAATCAACATGCTAGTGTGGGTGTGTTGTTTTCCTGAATAAACGCCAGTTCCGGATTCCATATATAGAGCGACATTGTTGATATATAATTTAATGAATTCATGAACATACATTTAATTACAGTTAATGTTTTATATAATCGTTTTGTATCAACCTAACCAGCTAGCTATCTAACCCAACTAGCAGTACCGGCGGCTGCTACGAGATGGCGCTGTGCTACTGTAGGTATCGCTTGGTTTAATTACTTTGCTGTTTACATTATATTCCGTCATCGATATCCATGGTAATGGCACCATGGCAGGTGAAGTAGGCACTACTTAGTAGTATAGAATCGTCAGTCTTTCAAGTATTATTTTTTTGCATAAACACGTACATTAAAATAAAGAGCTACTGCCGACCAGCAAAACGAGATAATGGTAGCAGTGCTTATTTATCTAGGAGTTTTTAGCAGTGTCGAATAATAGCATGACTCTCAGGCGACATACTTCAAATTGTACCAGTAAAGAAACTGTGCAAACGGCAACTGTGATACAAATGTTTTTGGAGGTTTCTCTACACTGTATACACGTGATCGCATTGAGTTGTGTTCATTGGTACGGCTGCTAATGTGATAGTAGGATGCGACCTAACATATCTAACGAATAGATAAGGTGTGCTGTTTGAACAATCAGAAAAAGCTGCGTATTTGTGTTTTTAATTTGAATTGCAGTGAGAGTTCGTATTAGTTATTTACCTAAGTAACCATTATACTGCATACTCCAAGCCTTCGAGTGGCGCGGTCGTCCATCCATTCTTGGCGATGGCGAATGGCGGGATGGCGAAAAGGCGAAAATTCAAGGTTATATGATGAAATCTGCCCTAAATAAAAAAAAATCTATTCAACCACAACCATTTAAGAACGCAGTCTCTTCGCTCACGTATTCGCAGTTCAAACGGAGGCTGCGTCTACAGTTTCGCGGGTCGCTGGTCGTTGACCGCACGTGGCGTACCAAACAATTTCCTAATACTTTGTATTCGATTTGCGGTTTCGTACCCACATATTTGACTCGGCCCAATATCCGGTTCGAGGTGTACCTATATAGTTCGACGATTAAAAATATCTTTTGTAATATCAATGGAAGACGTTTTTTTTTTTTTGAGGGTATGTACGGAACTCGTACACAGTTTGAAATTTCTCAATGTACCCTAGCATGGACAGTTAACGCGGACGCTGCTAATTTAGATATCACCCGGGAAAATAAGTACCAGTTGATGAGTAAGTAGCGCCAGGTATAACCGGAAATGCTTCGGTGGCGTGTGACGGATGTCTTTAGCCGCCCGTGACCACTTTTATGTATTTCCATCTGATAATTGAGTAAAGAAGAAGAGAGGTCGCAGATATCAAGGGAGTATATTCCGTGAAACGAAATCAAATGGATTCCTCATTACGTGTAACAACTCGCTCACTGTGTACCGCGGGTGCCGGTCTTCCACGGGACGAAGCCTAAACGTGTGCGAAGTAAGAGCAATGGAACATTTTTTTTATGTTAATAGCCGACAAACGAGCAGACGAGCCACCTGATGGTAAGTGATCATCGTCGCCAGTAGACATCTGCAAGTCGCCTATGGACATCAGAAAGACCAAAGGTATCACTGATTTGTTGTCGAACAGGAAATGAGAAAAAGGTTAGAAAAAAGGTACTGGCTCTCAAGCTCCCAGCGGGAACACGACGAGTCGTTTGGCGGCTGACTCAAGCAGGAGGGTGATAGCTAATATTAATGACTTAATAATACTGATAATATAATCCATACGCGAAGCCCTACCACCAAGCAGGCTGGCTTCTGTCGCCTCTTACGGCACCCTGTTCTGCCAGCATGGGATTGGGGGGAGTATTCTAAGCCGGCCCAATACGGCTAAAATTTTATTTATACCAAGCAAACATTAATTCTTAACATAATATGAATATGAAGTAATACGACCTCTAAAACTTTCCCTATCGGGTAAATTCTAAATATTTATCAACACGCATAAGAAACAACTTCCTCGTGACCACACGGGGAAACTCGAGCCCCTCTCGCGTCTGTTAACACAGATCGTTCGTCATCACGAGACATACATTTACTGGGATATTTAACACAACAGCCCTTGCTGCTAATTTGTCCGTAATTTGACAAACAAGTAGCTACTGATGTGTCGAGCAAATAGTCGATGAAGCGAAAGTAAGGTGATTATTCAGTTGGCGGGCTTTGTGAGTGTCGTGGCGACGCTGGCGCCTGACTCATTGGGGCCAGTGTCGCAGTACCATAATAACATTATCTATTCTATGATAGTTCATGCAAATTATGTATTGTGTGTATATTATGCATTTAACTGTATCAAGAAGAAGGTTGTGAAACAGCCGAGTTATCGAAAATGAGGTTTGTAATTTAATTTATACTCGCTTCTTACTTATCCACTGCATTTCATGAAAAACATCATAAGAACTCGACACCGAAAGCATCACCAAACACTCGAATATTGCAAGTTTATTGCTGTTAAATCTATTTTATAAGAGCCTTCAGTGCGTTTTGATTGACTTAAATAAATAAAAATCTAACAAAATTATAGTTTTTTTTTATTCGAGAACCGAATAAAAATAATATTGCGAGATCATCCAGTTGCAAGACTTTGTGCACGGTATGATTAGGTTTCGATTCGATGCGAGGCGCGTCTGATTAATTCAGGGTTGTTACAATTCGGTAATAGATATTCGGTAATATGACCTTGTTGGTCATTTCGAGTCACAATCGAGGTGAGTTAGCTAATAGTAAGTGAGCGACTTCAAATACCAGAAACTTCATGAGAATTTAGTACGTCGTACAACTATTGCACCACTTGACTTCAAAAATTATCCTTACATCGTCTTCGATCGTAGTTTTTGTCGTCGGGAACTTTCTTTACCTAAGCATCGACCAACATTTCTACAACTGCATATCTCTCGAATGCATATTAATGAGCTTAGAATTAACGCCGCTTGTATTTAGTTTATTGTGGGAAACATCTACAACAGATGATAAGGTCTCAAGCTTCAATCAAGCAGCCCCTCAATTTATATGATATTCATGCTCCAAAACGTAGGGTTAAGTAGATCCGTCCTTCGGCTCCATAGATATGTAGAGGTGTAAAATGGCAATGACTAGAAAAAATCCGGCATTCCGTAGATTCAAAAGAGACCGCAGCGTTGAAATCTGGTTGTTACAAGAAAGTCAGGAATCGATGCAACCAGACGATACGAACTGCCAAATGCCGACACATTCATAATAATATTATTAATTATTCTCCCACAGATATGGATGATACAGATGAGACAGATACAGATGGAAATTTCTCAAATCGCTTGATGTATGCAAACCAAAAAAAAATTATATTGGTGTTTCGCCCTCATTGAAAAAAAATTAATAATTTTATCTTGAACTTCATCTTTGGACCCTATTATCCGAGCTCAAACGATTGCTTCTATTGCTCCTTTGCAACTATCTCCTACCGTAGACTTCAAATTTAGTCCTGTTAGCCAGGAGGAGGTCAAGAAGGCTGTTTTAATCATTCGATCTAGTGCTGTGGGCTGTAGTGATCATAATAGAATAATGATTATCACTATCTTTAGGAGCCTCCTTCCAGTTATAACCCACATCGTAAACTTCAGTCTCAACCCTCGACAATATCCCTGTGGAAGAAGACTAGTACGTCCTCTACTCAAAATAGCAAACTTTTTACTTTGCGAATCATTTTCGTCCAATTAATGTTCTCTTATTCCTTTCAAATGTTTTAGAAATCGGTGTTCACAAGCAAATACCTAGATGCATCTCCAGTAATTAAGTATCCGACTAGTTCATAAAGCATCATCGCGGTCGCCGGCGACCGGTTAGTTCTGGACAGGAATGTTCAGAATGCGGTTGGTCGCATTATCACGGTGTTGCTGTTAATCCATCCAAATGTCAAGCTACGCTGCTGGGCGGCTCATGAATGTTGGCTAATGTGGACTTTTCCTTCCATTTTTTATAACGGTGACGTTATCCCTCTACGCTAATCTGCTAAAAATCTTGGTTAAATGGTGGATAGTACACTTGCAAAGTGTCCACAGATAAATTCTATTAGCAAGAAAGAAAGCAACGTAGCAACGCTGTATTCACTATGTACGTTTAAAAATATTATATCTTTCAAGACCTAACTCATCCTCATACAATCTCTTGTACTCCCCATAGTTAACGACGGTGACGTGCGCTACCCAGACCTTAACGAAGAACATCTAAATAAGCTGGAGCTGCTTCAAAATAATTGTATCCGATACATATTCGGTCCGCGTAAGTATGACCATATCGCTGAATGCGGTCGCCAGCTTAAATGAATATCTATTCGTAAGCGGCGTAATACCAGAATTCTCTATTCACTTTATTTTATTGTAAATAACGTGTCTTCTCCACTACATTTGAAGGAAAGGTTTCAGTACGTTTGTGATACCCACGACAAAACACAATACTTCGCTCTTCACGAAATTAAAGCTTTATATTCCACCAATTACCGCTGGTTTTTTCCACCACTCATTTTCTATTCATGCGGTACTCCTCTGGAACACCCTACCAGTAAATATCCGAAAAGCTCCATCTTAGTGTAAACCGAAACTAGTCCGGATGTCCGAAACCTTACACAACTCATAGTCTGATTCACCTAGGTATTTGATATATATTCATATATTTATATATGAAATGTTATTATTAACTATTTTCTATTGTAACCCCGACCGTTACGTCTCACCACGCCAAGGGTTGACTGATGAAGAACGCCATCAAGCATTAGGTCCGCTCATTGTAATCTAATTTGTAGGTTTAAAATAAACAGTGAATAAATAAATAAGAAAATTATGAAGTTTTTCCATCTTGGGCTTCAATAGCAGCCGTTCACCGCTTTACATCAAATGTGTTTGTAGTCCAGTTTGATAACCGTTGTAAGGAAACGAATACTGGCAATATTTTTTTTTATAATAATAATAACTTTATTTACACACAATTTATAACTTTACATTTTATGCATAATATTATGATACAATAAGTTTTGTTGTACATATGAGAGGCTTAGTTACATTAATGTCGAGCAGACCCTACACTAAGATGTAGGTAGATGTGTGTTGTAGGTATCTACCTGCATATCCTTCGAGGGCGCGGTGCAGCCAATTCGTAAATAATCCGCTAATTTATAGGTAAGGTTAGTTAGTAAATAAGTGTGTTTAAAATAAGTGTAGTGTAATTGTTGTTGTTGTGTGTGTTCGTGTGTAAATGTGTGTGAGTGTGTATGTATGTACATCAGTTTCACATTGTTACACTTAAAAGATTCTCTGTATCTTCATAGCTAAGACCTTTTAACCATTTGGTGAGTTCAAGTTTTACATCCCTGAAACTGAGGATCGTTAAATCTGAGACATATTTACAAGCTTTGTTGTAGAGATGCGGGCAAAGGAATACTTCGTGGCGTTGTGCAAGTGTTGTCCTTACTCTGGGTACTGCAAAAACTCTATCCTTTCTACGTTTGAGTCTTGATTGAGATATTTCATGTATAGGAGTATTCTTATGTTGTTTTAGTATGAGGTCTAAAATAAATGTCTGTCGGACAGTAAGCACTCCAAATCTTTGTAGAGCTCCGAGGTTGAGAAGTGTATTGTTTTATAAGTGGCAACCTTCATTACAGCCCTTTGTGCACGTTCTAATGCCATTAAATGTGTGCTGCCTGTGCCAGCCCAACTTGTATTACAATAGCTTAATATAGGTTTACAGAGTGCATTGTATACATTAAATATGGTTTTTTTGTCTGCCACCTCGCGGATACTTCGAAATAAATAAATAAGTTTACGAACTCTGCTTGTTAAGGAAGCGATGTGCGGTTTCCAGGTAAGTCTATAATCGAGTGAAACCCCAAGATATTTAATATTTTGTACACGCTGTAGTTCAGGACAGGAACAACTTGTGGAGACACAGTTTTTATGTACGGTAATTTTAATGTTAGGTGTTCTGCCTCGTGTATTAAAGGTTATATATTTGGTTTTTTCGATGTTGAGGGAAAGTAAGTTATCACGCAGCCAATCTCCGACTAATTTAAGACCATTTTCAGCGTTTTCTGTAGCCTCATTCCACTTCTTACTTACAAATATTAAAGCTGTATCATCTGCATACGAAATTATTTTCCCACCCTTGAGATTTAAATTGCAGAGATCGTTGACGTATACTAGAAAAAGACTAGGACCTAAAACGCTACCTTACACCACAACTAATACGTTCCACCCCACTTACAACCTCACCAATTTTTGTCTTTTGAGTTCTTGCGCACAGATAACTTTCCAAAAGGCAAAGAGTTTTGCCGCGGATTCCAGCATGTTCAAGTTTGTTCACAAGAATGGGCAGGGAGACAGTGTCAAACGCTTTAGCAAGGTCTAAGAATATTCCTATAACTTTTTTTCTCCTATCGAGCTGTTCTATTACAAAGTTTGTAAGGGCAGAAACAGCGTTTTGTGCTGATTTACCCTTACGGAAGCCATATTGTGCTGATGCAAGTATATTAAACTTTTCGAGATAAGTGATAAGACGCCTGTTTATAATTTTTTCTAAAATTTTAGACATAACTGGAAGGATGGAGATTGGCCTGTAATTATTGACACTGTCTCTAGGCCCACCCTTGTGGACTGGTGTTATGAAAGAAGTTTTGAAATTCTGTGGGAATGTACCAGTTCGCAAGCTTAAGTTACAAACATGTTTTATAACAGGTGCCAATACTAACGCCGATTGCTTTAGGAGCAAATTGGGAAAGCCATCTGAGCCCACCGCACAGTTGTTTTTTTAAATTCCGAATTAGCGCAAGTATTTCGTGATCATCCGTTTCGAGTATGCCGATAGAGTTAATAACGAAGTTTACACCGAGTTCTTGTATTTTTATAACTCTCAAGATTACCGCCACTCATATTTTCACACAACGTTTTCCCCACATTCGCAAAATATTTATTAACATAATTAATAGACTCCATGTTACTGTCATGGATATTTAAAAGAATTTCATTTTTATTATTTTCTTTTACAGTGTGTGTTATTGTCCTAATAGTATCCCATGTTTTTTTAATGTTAGTTTTGTTTTTGTTTAATTCTGTTTTAAAGTATTCTATTTTAAGTTTTTTTCAAAAGATTTGTACGAAAATTTCTATATCTTGTATTAAAAGATTGCAATGAATAAATCCATTATCTGTATGTCATCGTATAGCACGGGCGGCTACTTCTACTTCAATGAAATAAACCAATAATCGGTATTCGATGTCACACAATTAAAATAAATATTCAGTTGGCAGGCTCCGTAATCGAGCCGATGCCGTCACGATGTAATGACGTCATGCTTGACTCAACACGGTATGGGTTTTGACGTCCTTGGTTTTTTTAAATGGAGACGAAATTAAAAATCGTATTTGTAGGAAACATTGATATTACCTTATGTTCCGAATAAAACTTTTATATGACTTTGTTGCACATTGTTATGTAGGTTTCCAAGTAGTCTAACCTTCTCAGCTCCGAGCACTGACTATTCTTGGTCTTAATTGATGTTCCCATTCGATTATAATATGAACTTATAATTTATGAACTTACAATTTCTTATAAGTTAGTGTGCTTCAACATCTAAGGTTACATCTTCACTTATCATATATCGTTTGCAGCCATCAGATCATTACGTCGACTCCCGTAATGTTTGCCGACCTCTACTAAAGTTCAGCTTACTCAAGCTTTTGCCTATACTTGACTACGCAGATATTAGCTATCTGCATTTAACAGAGGAGCAATTCTAGAACCTTGAGCGTCTTCATAATTTGTGTATTTGATAGATATTTAGATGACGCTAGACGCGAGTGACTCCCAATTCCATTCGCTGGAATACTTCAGATATCCTCAGAAAAATCTTTACTGCGTACTTAAAGGAGCGCTTTAACTTTTTGGGAGAAAGAAATAAAAATCTAAAAGAAAATGGACTGGTGATCAATGTTACAGGTTAGGTTAGTGATTTTGTCTGGGCGCAATACGTTAATTCAAAGATTTTTACATAGTTTTTTCTATATCCTAGAATAGTACAGTAAAGTACTAGAGCCTGTGGTATGTGAGGCTACTTATTGAGGCCTCTGCAAATATACAAGACTTTTTTTTCATAAGAGCACTACGCTTTCATAATTAGAGCGACCGATAAGAGCATCAGTCTGCGGAGTTTAAATAATTCCGCAGGTATTTTTTGCAAATTAATGTACATTAAAGCACATGTAACTCAAAATTAGTTTCCCCTTTTGACATATCTGTAAGCGACATTAGGTTCCCGAAAATAGTAGCGTGCCACAATTCTATAACATTGGAAATAGATAAGAAAATCAAATTTTAATTAAGGTTGTGGCTCTGGTATGATACTTCATTACTGTTCCTAAAAAAAATACTAAGAAATTGGGAAACTGAGTAGACAATCCCAAACAAGGTTAGATCGTAAAGCGTTTGCCTCATAGGGTGCAGAAAAATAAAAAATAGAGTTGATTAATTCGATTGCAATACGGATAGATGTCATTGTACAATGGAATGTCAAATAAAAGCGATCAGTATAAAAGGATCGTCATTACGCAACAAGCACGAGAGGGAAAGTGAACCACGAGCGCCGCGCACCGACAATCACTGAACGATTCACGTAACGAACATGACATTTCGGGAATGAACGCAAAAAGTTCGCGACCGGCCTCACAAAGCAGCGTGTGATATGTCATACGTAATGCAATTGAACTTGTGATGTAAGACGATGTTTACTGTATGATAATAATGATAATGTTTAAGTGAATAAAGCGACCGTCTCTTGAACAACTTAAATTACGCATTTGTCTATAGATTTGCATAAAAATTTATAAACAATAACGATTATACGACAAGATATCCAAGATTCGAGCCAAATAGGCTTCATTAATGGGGTTGCAAACGGTCGTGTTTGAGTTAAGGTCTTGCTTGCAAAAGTGGCAGATTGAGGAGTTTTTATAGCCTTCGGGATGGACCCGTTTGGCGTTGTTTAGGAGAGGTACCCGTGCTTTCCCATAAGAAACCGAAGCTTCCTTTATTTAAGCCGGGAATTTTCGAGGGTAGAAATCCTACATCCACCTGGAAATTTTCTACGGAAAGCCAGATAGATATCTTTTAAAGGTTTCGACCCCGATAACGATATAAAGTCTCAGTGTGTCATTGATCACACATTTTTTCTCATCGGCAAAGAAATACATAAATAGTTTATTTATCTGTATTTATTATATTATATATATTTATTATATATATTATAGCTGTATTTTTTAGGATACGTACACTGAAGAGTATGCATAACAATGGGTCCCGGATTCAGTGTTCTTGGAGATTCCTTTTTTCAAAGAGAACATAAAAATTTGATAAAAAAACAAAGCTCAAACCATATTAGAAAAATGAAAGGGCTCCAAAGACCTTATTTTTGCTAAGGTCAAAACATCAACGCAAACGCAAGCACAACAAAACGACAGGCGACATTTTGTAATGGTTTCTGATATGAATACTAGATATATGTGTCACGGCGAACTTACATATAAGGACATTCGCGTATATGGAAATATGCAGAGCACAGAATGAGCAATATAGCACGTAATATTACATCAGTGGTGTTTAATGGACCCAAAAGAAACAGTAACGAAACAGGGTAATAATCAGGAATAAATTTGCTAACATAACACAACATAAATAAAAGCTTGTTCTAACGGGGCTGTTAACGCAGTCGTATTCCAGTGTGTCCGGGGGGGAAATAATTTATTTTTTTTGTTATTATAATTTCATGCAAAAAATGCAAAGAATAAAAAAAATATATTATAATTTCATGGAAAATTATATCAAGGTTTTAAATACCACATGAAGTACACAATTAATAGTCCTAAAAGCTACCAACAGTATGATCATACAAAACACAAAAGACTTGCTTAATGTAACGTTAGCGGAATTAACAAAACAAGTCCAAACTATAATTTGCTTACTACGAACCGTGAAAACCTCAAAGGTCGAACCAGACCAAGGATCTTCCGATTGTAAGGAATGCACGGAAATCAATATAGAATTGCGTACTAACTAACAAGTTTCGTGATTAAGACAGTCATAAATTTCGTAATGAATCTTCGTAGAGGTCAAATTAATGACTTCCGAAGGAGGTTGAATTTCTGGGATTTGATTAATACTCCACTCCTACGATCAACACTTCAAACATATTTGAGCTTAATCAGACAGACTTATATAGAGTGCTGCGATCAATAACAGCCATGCATCTAATGTGAAATCTACACAAATCCTTTAAACCGTAACAGAATATTTCCTGAACCGACTCGCTTCACAGAGAGCATTAACTATTTATTTATCGTCAAAGTAGTGTATTGCAGTTGTGCAATGAACTTTAAATAAGAAATCCCGCTTTTTGAGGTCAGTCGCGATTCAGTCTGAACCGTGGGCGTCCGTTGCGCAATAACCGATTACCGGTAACGTTCGCGACGGACTAAATGCCAATCTGAGTATACCTAAACTATATCTGAACGAGTATACGCAACGGATCGGTACACGACCAAATTAAAGGTCTGTCTGAAACACCGTCCGAGTGTGCATCGCGACGCCGACGGACCGAACGCGCACACTGAAGGGTTTCGTAGTTGGGATAACTAATTAAATTTATTGTAACACAAACAGCAATACGTTTGTATTTCATTACAATATTACTAGAAACACAGCATATCAAATATTTCTTTTGTTTTATTTAGACCAATTTTTATTCAGAGTATTGTTATGACATTTCAGTATGTAGACGGTGGCGGCATATTGTCGATTTTGGAAGCGTACATATTTACAAATATTGACCTTTATAACAATTTGTGTATGAGACCGTTGGCTCCGTTGTAATACTCCATTTTGTAGTATTTCATTCACCTAATTTCTTCTATATACTGTCATCATCCATATAAACCTGTAGGTTCTATCTGCACATTTAATTTTACTGTCATGATTGATTTTACCCGCCCGCTTTGCTGGGCACTTGGAAATATTATTATTAAAAAAAATATATTCAACTCAATGATTACAACATTAAGATTAAAAACAAAGGTCATGAATCATTTTTATTATTATTTCCGGACCGGTATGGCCAGAAACGCGAAGTCGCAAAACTCATAAAAGCACATTGCATAGAGATGCTGTAAAACTATATAAAAAATAAATATGAGACAGGAATAATACAAATGAGATCTACGTTTTAGAGAAGGGTGACTAACTTCGATGAGAATGAAACGGAAGTTTAGCGTCATGGCGGACCATCATGGGATGGTTCAGGTTATCAGCGATTTTAAAATGTTAAAGCAAAAATAAAGTGTAAGCAAACAATCAAGGTAACCGGAAAATGCACGATTTGAATAATGTGACCGGCCAGCGGACGGGGAACAGCTAGTTTCCCGAATATAGTTGCTGTAACATACAGACGGAATAAACTTAAACAGTTTTTAATAAAAAACTTAAATATTTTTTTTTTAATTCAACTATAGCACGTAGGTCGAGACCTTTACCCCATAAAACTGTTGTGACGTATCATAGATCCAATTTGTATAAAAGTAATTAAAATTAGTCGGCAATAAAATAAAAATACAATGAGGTAATATTATTTATAAGAACTATGATTTTTGTGGCTGACAATATTTTTCCACATTTCCCAGTTATCACTGTACTAGCCAACAACACATGTGAGTTTAACAACGAACAAGTTCTCAACTTGTGTAGATAAGTAACGAAATTCTGTTTTTAACCTTTTGGTTTATTGCTGTCTCTCTAACTACATTTTATTGGAAGAATGTTCAAAAATTTCAATTAACCACTTTACAACGTTGAATTGAAAATATGAGAACTCCATGCAAATAAGAGATGGCAAGCGATCTAATCCGATTCTCTGCTCGAATTCGATTAAGTTCTTATTGCGTTGTTCATTTGGAACTTCAACACCCGATGTGTGTTAAACGTGAAAAGTATGTGTTAGTGTAAATCGACCCACGTGGCAGAGGGTCGACATTATTGTCATTATTTCATGTTCATCTTTCAACAACGAATAGTTCTCAAACCTTTCAATAGGCAGCAGGAAACGATTTATCTGAAGACTCCCAGACGATGGGCGTCGGGCCGCTGATTCTCATCTAGTGACCGGTGGCCACCACCGCATCGGTGCGGTATGACCACGGCAACATTGCGTATGTGCGTTAGTCGATCAAATTGATTAAACTATGTAGGTATATTCGGTATAATATTGGTAATTTTAAAAATCTTCACTTTTTAAGTGTAACATACAAGAACACTAGCGTGCATATCTAGAATGTTCAAAGTGTCTACAACTACTAGTGGCAGAACTAATACGAAGTGATGTTGGAAAATTGAATAAACTTTAAGAAGCAACAATCGAAGTAATTTAAATTTTTAAATACTCAATTAGCAATACCCTGTGCCGCTTACATAATCGAATCATTTCCTTGATGGTTTTCCAATGTCCTGAACAAAGATATATTTGCGTATTTGGTAAATTGAATGAAATGTTTTGTGACACGTGTACACATCCGCTGTAATTTCCATTTCCGTATACCGTTGTTTACGACAATTCAATAACCTAACTAATGTAAGGAGTGCGAGCGCCACTCACCTGGAAATGCAGGATGATGGTCCAGATGAGGCCGAGTGTCAGCTTGGGATTGCCGTCCACGATGTCCTCGGCGCGGATGTTGACCAGCTTGATTTTCTTGTAGCGCAGGAAGTCCAGCGCCATCTGCACGTTCTGCAGCATGTGAAAGCGCATCCGCCCACGTTCGCGCGGCTGGAAACAAGCACCGACACACTGTTGTATGAAGCTGTCGACATTCATACATAGAAAAGTGTTGGGAATCATGTGTGACGCGCGGACATATAAGTTCGACAGTGCTAATTTATTATTTGTGGTCATCGCCATTAATCAGATTTTAGAAATTACTAAAAAAATACAACGATCTCTCTATGGAAACAATCGGGTTTTAAAAGATTTCCAATCTAGTGACTGAAAATGCCATGTGATGGTAGTACAGTGTAAACGTGTATACTCCCTCCGGTAAACGTGTGTACTCGTATAAATATATCCATAATTAGTGAATTTACATTTAATGGAATATGTAAGATGATTCTAGTCATTGAAAATACAAGGGACATAGATATTTCTACCAACTTACACTCTGTGGGCACACAACTATTTTACTAGATTTCAGTTTTTTATAATTATTTAGTTCCACGGCAACCCTTTCCCTTTATTTATTAATTATATGGAGGCAGCTAACGACCGTACACACTTTTAAAACCACTACTTCATTCATCACATGCATATATAACGAACCTCGATCAGTGCTACGGTCCCGTTGATCAGTGGTCTGTAGTGGATGGCGCTTCTTCTACTCCTAACGACTGAGATGAAACACAGTATGACATTGTAACGACTGAACGAGTTGTCGCGTCCCCTCGAGAGCCGTGCTACAGTTCGAACACAATTATATCGCGAACATATCATTCAAGTTGGGTACATGTTTGGTTTTAACTTTATTAAGACACGTATACTGCCCATGATAACTATCCAGCGGCCTGGTGCAGCCCATGGAGTCCTGAAGCCAATCTGCCTATATTCTTCAATTTCAATTCACTGGCTGAGTTTGCATCGGATTAGGCCAGTCCGAGTGTCGGTATATCGTTATTCGCTCGTTCCGATACAGTTGAACGGGTATGGGTTCCTTATGGAACTCCGCTTTAAGATTCGCGTATTATGTTCGCATACTTTCGTTAATGCGATATATTTCCACGTCGAGGCCACGAAGGCATGACGAGCTGTTTCGGCCGTTCTAACGAGCATGGGCTTAGTCGCGTATCTTATTGTGAAACCAGGAGTGAAATGATTAATCTCACTGCAGTTAACCACTCAATGGTTTAAATGTACACCTGTGGTGTGATGCGGTCGAGAGACCTGAAGACGAGTCCGGCAGTATTTGAAATGAAAATCATATGAAGTCGTGCGTACTAAAAAATAATTAACCTCCAAAACTTATTTTGTGGTATGATTACAATAAAATACTTAAATCATATTGTATGGATGTTCGATAACTTGAATTATATTTTATAGAATTTCATCCATCTCTCAGTATGTTCCGAGCGTTACGTAGAAACTACATAACTAACGATCGACTATTAGGAAACGTACAAATTAACATAAAAATAGACATATAAAAATTTCAACTTAACGTCTCTAGACGTTTGGACAGGACTTACTAAATTCTCACGAACATTCAATGGTTCAATTTTAATTACGTGGTCCGTGCAAGCAGCAGTTATTTTCCATTGACGGCGGCCAGGGGTGCTAACGAGCCGTCGACCTCGCGAAACGCGATACAGGGATCGATACCTCGCCACACCTGCTCGTCACTTACACGTGTTTCGTACATGTGAGGAACTCGGNNNGGGGGGGGGGGGGGTAATAACCGGTAGATCATTACATGACGGAGCATATAATAATATTCACTTGTAAAAATTATGACATGCTTAGGCTTACGCACGCTTACGTTACGTTACGTTACGGTGTGTCGGCGCCGCCGACACTCACAACCGAAGTGTTCCAGTGTATGCAGTGTTTTAATTCAAAAAGAGAATAAACATTCATTGTGATATAAAGTTTAACATGAAAATACAATGGCTCGCCACGACGCCCCCGGGGAGCGAGTCGCGAGCCGCTCCTAAATGTAAATGATACTGTAACCGGCAAACCTGGGATCAAACCGACGACTCATAACGTCCGCTGGTCACGTGAAACTGTAGTTACAACCGTGCACCTATCTCGCACACCAGCAAAATTGGGTCGTTCCTACATTTTATACGGTATCGAAATTTTATACGTTTCGCTTCGCTAAAAATACTCGATAATCGTGCAGCAATTTTTAAATGTATCGGGTACAAATGATTTTTATTATAGGTGAGGTATTTCTGTTATGGAACGGTGAGGACGAGGACTGCCAGTTTGATACTTTCCTACTAACAAAAATATTAATATGATTTGAAACCCATCTCATAGTGCACTGTATATATTGAATGTACCTATCAGTTCCTCGGAAAAGTATTTCAGTGCGACCACGATTGCGGTGACTGGATAAAAAAATCAGCAATCGGCATGCATATGTAGACTGACACGAGAACATAAACTAGCAATGGGTTCCTTACGAGGTGTTCGCCAGAAAGCACCTCCAGCAGCGAGATGAGGTTGAGGCCATCGCGCAGGTCTTCGAAGAGGTCGTTCACGTGCCGGTTCACCTGCGGACGGATGGAGACGGTGCGTTAGACGATGTTACACAATGTCACATGTTATAACGCCACCGGTGCAAAACAATAATACTGTTTGGACTGCAATGCAATATAATAAGTTTTAGCAATACTGTACTGCAAACACACAAACACGTGAATAAACGGATTTAACGTATAAAAATAAAAGAAAAAAGAAGCGATAACAACGTACAATACAATATACTTTTTATTGAACAAAAATAAATTCCTTTTAACATTAACAAACAATCACACCATGCTCGGAACAAAAAAAAACACACGATTAGCAAATATCAATTAATGACTGTTGGTATTCTACTAATATTATAAATGTGAAATTTTGTATTGGATGTTTGATATTAAATTTTTCGTGGAGCTGCCCAGGAACTGCAATCGAATCCACCTACTCGAGATCATGATGTACAAGATAATTTAAATTTTAAATTATTATGAATCGTGTACAATTTCCAAGGTGCACGTACATATATAAACATGCATGAACATTTATTTATCTTCAGTCGGTGGGAGCCTCGCCAGCAGGCGAGTTGTAACTTAGTTCATCGAGGCATCTATTGTATCCAGATAGGTTACAGAATATGTTTGTTATGTACCGTAATTTTGCTACAATACACAGGGGAAGTCCCATACACCGACCGGACACTCGCACTTTCTCAAAAATCATTTTTACGCGTTTGATTTAAAAACTAGACGACACAGCGCGCGAAATATCCAACGATACACGGTGACGGAACGATTCCCAATGATGCAAATAGCGTAAACGCTTCCTAAATACTTCGTATAAAATCGTTACGAAGAACAAAATAACCTACCCCAGGTTATATGTTTTATTCATCTCGGTAAATGTGTGTAGTTGTCGTTTAGTTCAATGAAAATAAACGGTGCGATCTCATTGTTAATTGCACGGGTAATGTATCAATAAACATGCAGCGGATATTAGCTAAAGAAACAAACAATCGACAATTTTATCTCCCTATATGCTGTTTTTCTACACTCTACACTGCAGTATAATAGATATTAAAGCTATTTAAAGTAGTCGGACTGACACATTAATTGTAATAGACATGTTTTTACTGGCTACAATTGAACAAACGTAACTAAAAACAATTACACTATTATTAACCATCAAAATAATGATCTCACCGACTCACGTCAGTGGCGAACGTGACGTAGGGTTCGCAGTGACCCATTAAATTTATTTTCCAACTTAAGCTGCAGCACAATAGCAGACCGATCGTTCTGACGGAGACATGAAACACAAAAGTAAGGATGGTCCAGCACCAACCTCCCCCAGTCCCCGTGTGCCTCGTTGACCATCGGACGACACGATAGTGCCGAGTTCTCGTCTAAAGTCTACCGTGACATATATTTAACTACTTCGTTTGCAAAGTTGGAGAGCCAACAAACAAGAGGTTGTTAACACGTTTTTATTAATGACTTCATACTAATAAACCAATTCGTAATCGACAATGCTACAAATAACTATACTATATTATACACTATACTTTACATACATCTATTATAATATATTATATTATAATAAATATTAAGATATTTAAATACGACGTAAAATTTATGTGTAATAAATAAAACATCGCTGGTACAGTATAATAAAGTTATGCAAAACGAAGACGGGTGGGAAACGAGCAGATCGCTTCGAGACGCCAGCTGTCCATGTCCTGTCTGGCGGCGATTATTAAACTGGCGATTCGACGTCGGAGCGCCGCGACGACGCCGCCGTAGATGCATGCGGTGTCGTCTCGTTGCCGGTCGCATATGCTACCGGCCAGTTCCACGGACGACGCGACGGAAAATAGTTGACCGTCATCGCTACCGGAACGCGACGCCGACACATAATGTTAATAAAATATTCCTTTCGAAGACTAATTAGTTTTACGCTGGAAATGTCCACAGTCTAATTAACGACCGCACCCTGAGCTCCACAGCTCGGTCGATCACCGATGACGACACACGCGGTCGGGTGTCAGCGGTTTATGGTTTAATACAAACTATGTACACATTTACAGCACGACCGCTGTAAACAACTGAATGCTTGTGACTTCAACGCGACGGACCAAACATTCAACCTACACAAGTACTACGAACAGGTCCGTCGTCCTCTGTTAGCGGCGATGGTATTTTATCGCACAGATAACGTGACTGCGCCCTGTGTATGTGCTTACATAAATATTATAATCATAAACTGTTCCAGAGTTTATTTTTGTTCACGAAAGGATAATGGCGCGCGGCTCTGTTTTCTTACACTTCGATTTTACACAGATTAACATTAATGTAGCAAAAAAAGTATCAATTACAGTATGATAAAAAAATTAAAAAGAAAATTAAAAATTAGTGTTGTCTAAATTTAATTTGACTTATGTACTACGATCGGTGCACAGTACGAATGTAAGTAACGTTAAAAATAATAAAGAATACAAAAAACAAGCTACATGACTATATCTACACCACATGCGGAACAGACAGCGAAACTATTCGTTGATCCTCGACATGCTCAGTGGTAACACTTGTTTTCAGGCTGGATATCAATAAACGGAACCGAGCCAATCACGAGGTGCACATCCCACGCGACGTATACTGGCTCATCGACTTCATGCAACATGGGCAAACAGGAAAACACCGTGGGACGGCGTCGGGGTGGCCGCAACGTTCCACAGATTCGTGTATATAGTCGGACGGTATAGTTACACCGTGACGGTATACACAGGTAACCGTTAACACAAGCACACAAGTAATGCTACAAGCTATCAAAAACGACTACTTGATTACAATAAACCACATCAATAAAGTGCATTAAATTCAAACAGGACATATTGAGGTGCAACGAGGAGCGATCCGAGCGCACCGACGATGGTGAGCGGCGACGTGGTACGATACGACGGCTCACTTACTTGTTGCGGAGGACAGCACGGCTGGTTGTTGACCACCTCGCACACGTGGAGACGTGTGTACGTCTGTCCGGCGGCGTGCAACACATTAACAAATACTTTAGAGTCAACTCACAACAGAACGGACCCGCTCAGTGTACTCGTGGGAATCTGTTTATGAACTTTATTTATAATGCCAATATGCATACACACTCCATTACAAACTGTATCTATGGACGTTCAATATAAGAAACGTCTTATATATTTATTAACACATCGATTTAACTACCTTCGTTTCTCAGTACATGTTTGTACTAGTAATAGTGTAAACATTATGTACGAATATTAACTTACTAAGTAAGATCTTAAATCTATCAAGGCTAACGCTCGTAGAGTCTACTCACCCTGAGGATGCTCCGTTTCGGAGCGAAACACGTGTTGGTGGCGGTATGTATGCTGGTATATACTTTTATTTATCATAATTGCATGTTTTCCTTCGTGGGAGGGAGGGAGGTTCTATGCATGTATATAAGTATATACCATCATACATTGTGCTTGCGGATCGTTGCAAAGTAAATTAATACTAATTTAATAACAATGAATTTCCGCAAACGCGTGATACTATCAACTATATCTATCAAATCAACAAACTTTTATTATTTATTTAACATCAGCCGCGTGGAATAGTTACTGAAAACTACAAACGACACAATATAATAAGGTAATATTGTACCGCTCCTCGTCTGTCTACGACGGTCGGGTTACACAGAACGACACATTGCATTGATTCTATCCATCTACTCGTAAATTAATTTGTATAATGTATGCAAGTGGAATCTGTGCATGAGTTGACGCCGAACGCCATTTGTCTCAGTTACACAAAGAGCCGTGAACACACACGACACAAATATGTTATTGTGTTATGAATACGTTCGCAATTGTTCACGAGACGAGTGTCGGTACAGTATGCGACGCCGACGAGCGCTGGGAAACAGTGAAGATGAACATAAATAAATACATCAATATCGACACGGCCGACGGACGCACGACATTTCAGCCGTTCACCAGTCACGATGGTTACATACACTTAACGAATACATACATGTATATATATAACTTATTGTAATAAAATTAATATAAGATCGTTACGCTTTAGGGTCATAGCACACATATAAACTCTGAAAGGATTGGCACGGTATCAACTCGAGCCGTCCAGTATCACTGGCAGGTATCACTTTTTAACATTAATTATTATTATTGAATTATCATTATTAATGAAAAATAATAAAACCCTGACTGAAAAACCAAAACATTAACAATTCACCAGAGTTGCAGTCAGTTATCGTATCGTGACACACGCATTTATTTCATTAATACTATACGATGACCTGACAACAGAATAATAAATCCAATTGGTCGTAAATAAATCTATATTTTCAAGTCAGCATAGACACACAGACAGCTGAGCACAACGAGTGAATTAATTTTGATGGAAGTTGCCTATAGACAATTTCACTTTGATCGAATTCCGCACGCCACGATACTTCAAACGTTATTAGATAAGATTATTAATTAAATGTAGTCATTAAGATATCACAGTGAGAGCATAACATATTATTTAAATTTTATATATAAGTTGTTCTTAGTATAATCGAGACAAATGTCAGTTCTCGTAACAGTATAGTGATGTTTATATGTTACGTTCGTAATGAATGAACACAACAGCAATAGTTAGGTATACAGTGCAACACTTAAAACAACAAATTAATTTTACCTTGAGATACTTCCAGTGCTGGCCAGTCCGAGTGTTAAGCGATAGGGACAAACAGATGGAAACATTAACATAATTATTTACAAAGTAACACAATACAAAAGTTACAGTTCAAATTAGCTTTTGGTTTAAAGGTGATCGAAGTGTTTCGGTGGAACTCTCAGTTCGCTTAATACGAAAACAACAAACATCAAATAAGCGTAACATTGCATCTAAGTCTTAAGTTCAGTCTAATCAATCTACCTATTTGAATCGCCGTGCAAACCATCAAACCTTCTAGATAATATAAAAATCAAAAGATTATATTGTTACGTGTCAGGATCCGTAGGCTCGAAAAAATGCCACAATAGTTCCGCAGAGACTTTATTCTACTTCACACACACTTCACAATCACAGTTATAATCGGATATCGCAGGTATCCGCTTCGTAGGGAGAGAACTCTTCACTTCGTATCCGTAGACCGAATGCCTTGTGGCCGACCCTGCCCGCTATTTATATCGATTTCCGGGCTTCCAGATCCTTCCACGCCCTTTGTTGAAGTAGACAACAACAACAGGAATTCCCGGAAATCGACATAACAATAGTGGGTCAGGTAACAACCCCATTCCGGCCCTCGTCTATGCTAATCTTGCCCCTTTTGCTTGAGGCATACGGGCCAGATTGGCCTGGAGTGACCCAGGTAGTTTTTTATTACTACCTGGGTTTCTCTTTTATTGCCTTTGTTGTTTGCCTCTATTGTTTGCCTCTCCGTAACGGTCGGCCACCCTTCTAGAGACTTCGCAAGCCTGCCGACTTCGAGAAGCTTCGTAACAATATATACGTAGAGAATTCTTTAAATCCCCGAATTTAACTAAGTCCATGCTTTCCTAATCAGTTCTTACGTTCGTATCTTATCGTAGCGCTTCGTATCGTTCGTATCATTAGACAGGCTTAATCTCAGGAAATATTTTGAACAATGGAACCGTACATGAATTCAACTTACTATAAACTAGACTAATAATTGAAATCTATTTGATTCATAGGATCATTGAATACTCTGGACAAGGTGCGCTCCTGACCTATGCACGCTGCATCTATTCCTTATCTGAGCGATTACAACCGCTCATTTAACTCATGACTCACTCATGATTAATGGTCACCATTAGAGCGAGATGCGCACATGGGCCGATGGACCAAAAGCCGATGATAAATTGGCTTCTCGGAATACATCGCTCCTTTTGATAGGGAATTGTCGTTGATAATTGATCCGATGTTTGCAAGAAGGACAAATTTGACCTTTATGGTAAATTAATATAAGCAGAGAAGTTAAATCGACGGGGCTATGAGCAATATATGACTTTATTAATCAAATTTTTTTATTTCAATAGTAAGGAAACAACCATAGAAGCAGCCTAAGTGGTTATGACAGTCACGTCCGGTTGTCGCTCAAGAAGTAGTTCAGCTGAATTGAGTTGAGCTTCGAGTAACAATTTTCAATAATACAAGATAGATATTAGAATTCGTAACACAAAAAACAATATTTTGATTCACTTTACAAGTCTTGAAACCGCAAAGAAAAATTACATGCACAGCAAATTTTAAATTCTATCCAATAGAATGTTTATAATAACTATCAATCCCTTATTAAAAAACTATGTGCGCAAAAAATACGCGCATCCCTGTAAACGATATATTACGACAACCGTATGGTCCTGGGTGGAATCGTGCGTCGATGTCGGATCGCGTGCGGAATACAAAAAGGCTCAGAAGGTGCACGACCTTTTACGTTACGAGCATGCACCGTCCATTGTCTTCTGCGATTTGGCATTATGCAGTTGTTGTCCAAGTTGCAGAGGCGTCTTCAAGTAACATCATGATTATATCATCGAGCTACATTGCATTTTGGCTTACAATTCAAGAATATGTTGTTGTTTACAAGCGTATACATTAAAATAATTTATTAGACCGAATTTCAAGTTACCATCTTCACACTGAATAAATATGTCACTGTCAATTATCCAAGTATTAGTATAAAAGGCATCTTATCTTTAGGCATGTTATCTTTCCCCACCAGATTTTAAACCAGAGCAAGTCACAATTATCATAATAAATACGAAATTAAGTACACTCTTGTTAATAAATCGCAGAGTAGGACTAACTCCGATTCACGTGCCATCGCACCAATTATAATGTGTGTAATTAATGTCTCCGCTGGTAATTAGAACGACAGTGACGACTTAACAAATTAACAATTTTTCTCGGCTTTCTTTATTTGTGTATACGGTTCAACGTCGCAACAAACATGTGTTTATGATTAACATGCAGATCACCAGTTTAAAGTACACCCCGCGCTGTGCCGCAATCCACTTATTTGAAATGAGCGTCTAAAATTGTTGATCTGAAAAATAACATCATCTCGGTAGCCACCGCTGACTTCTGTCGCCTCTTACGACACCCTGTTTTGTCAGCATGTCTAGGCCGCCCCAATACGGTCAATACGGTTACTGTCCCCGCATTCCATCTTAATTTGGAAGCAGTAAAACTATTACTAAAGGACAGGAATTCCGACCGTGCCGATTATATTATGAGATGCGATAATAATTACATAAATCTGAAAGCGAGTTGAGTGTCATCAGATCTCACCAACTGCCGCGCTTAGGAGGGAAGACATACACGTATCTAAGCTAGTATGCACTGCATAAATGCGTGTTAGACCAATTGGAGGCCTCATGAATTGGAAGGATTTGTTAATATATTTTTCTTGGCTTTAAAGAATAATATTTTTTAATGCACATGTCATTAGAACGTCAAAGCTGATGTCGATACTCACGCAAGGGAATTTCAGTATACTGGTTTTATTGCACTCGCTACAGGTCATTATTGTTCTGGCTGCAGGGCAAGGGATTTTATCTCACAACATATGACGACATCTATATCAATTTCGCGAACAATGCCAAAAGCAATTTAGTGAACTCCATAAACCATCATTCTGTTAATTTTCACCGTATTCAGTGACAATTATGTATTCAACATTTAGAACAACCAAATTGAAGCAACATAAAAATAACGTAAAGGTTATGTGAATAAGTTGTGTGTAAGGATGTGATAACTGGAGCTGCACCTATCATGAATTCAACCACACCTACCAGCCACAAGAAATTAACGCTAAAACATTTAAGCGTGGGGACGAGATTGTCAACATGTTGACCCATAGTCCGTGGGCGAAGTTTTCGGCCACCATTCAAAGCCACATATGGGTCTGCTGTACCGCTGCATCATAAATTTTTCACTTACACCCACTTTTTAAACAGCATTACGTCACAGCTTGTCAGCGTCGAGAATTATTACGCCATATGGCGGCGACACGATGTTTTTACCAGTCTTTTTTAAAGATTTTCGAAAGTCGACATCTTCATAAGGGACATTGAATACTGATTCGTGTGATTCATCACCGACCTCGGAAGGACTTTTACGCGGGTTCTCAGGTACCTACAGCCGGAGGGTTACCTCGCTTACCTTTTAGGAATGCTGAGGGAACGTCTTCTATTCGTTTCTTTGTTTATGTCTAAGTTATGAGTCACGAAGGTTAAATTACTTCTTGTATGTTGATTTAGCATTTTTTTATTCACATGAAAATAACAACTCTAGTAGCAAGAATGCAATCCACTTGATGTTCTGTAAAATTTAAGCCGCGCATACTCTGATACCCATCTCAACTTTAAAACTCAGCAATATAAACTCTTCCACGTGTATTGTAACAATCTGCAATGAACAATATTCTACTATATCTGCCACGTCGAGCTTCATAACGACGGCACGACTTTGGTATCATTGTTATTCGATTGCACTGGAACATTACTTATTAAAAGTGGCCCAATCTGGCAAGTGACGGGTCCCACGTTCGATTTCTGATCACGTTAAGACATTTATGTACCAAATAATTTTTTTTTCCAGTTTTCAACACTTTAATGCGCGTAACCAAGCCACCCGCGTTACAGACAATTTCATAAGTATGCGTGTGACGCATTTATTCTACTTACGAGAAAAGGTTTCAAAACAGGAGATCCGCATGTAACGTGTCAATTATGCAGCGGCATCATGACGAGCTCTCACTGAGTCATTAGATAACGTCATACATCACATCATATGTGGTCTTACACATCGACCAGGTGATTTTTGGAACAAAATTAACATTATAGATACAGCGTAGGTAGGAGCTCCACTTGTTACTAATTTATCAGGCCGTCACAGTCAGCGGATGTCTCTCACCAAATCCTTGGGATAAGATATGTTATTGGAGGCACATTCCAAGACTCAATATTTCGTATACAAGACGTCATTAATAACAGTAATCACATTTAACGTGAAAGTGCGGCACGTGGGTTAAATCATCCCAGTGACTAATCCTCAGATGTTGAAAACAAACATCTCTGCGCGTGCGTCACCGCGATCGCGAGCCTTCGGATCCTTTGTTACGGAGCCCGTATCGGACCAGCGCAGCGGTGCGGAGGCCGAGCCCTAGATTATACATTAAACAACACGTTACACATAGCTGGCTATGACGCCGGCCAGGAAGTTTACACAGAACGTTGATAATATAAGAAAAGTTATTATAAAACAAACCTTTGACCTATCGCTTTGTTCATTGCGAGACGAATTATAATAGGTGTCTATCGTTATCCAGTATTTTTGAGCTGACCACAGCACTGGTAGTTACAATATAATAAGTCATGCGTCGTCAGGAAATTTACTTTATCTATGGCGATAGCCGGCGGTTAACGAGCACGAGCACGGACCACCTTACGATAAGCGGTCGTGGACATCCGGTCGTGGACACTAGCGGCATCGGTGGAGTTATTTATTAGCAGACACTCCGATATTGAAACCGTATATATAAAATTTCCCATGGTACTAGTCAGACCAGTAAAGAACGAGCGAAGTGACTGACCCGGGTGGTACACAGCTTAGCGACGAGGATCTGGTGCCCCGACCTAGTGAGTTGTAAAGCTGGGCGCACAACGAATAGAATAGACAAAGATGAAAGTTATGTACATATGTTATTAATTACAGTTGTATCCTAAAAGCGCAAGTCGCTCCGTGTTGTCTAACACAAAGAAGACCATTCTCCGCCACACTACGACCATCTGTTCAGACATTGTGAGTCACCGTTGCTCGCCCCACAACGCTCCATGTGTGATCGGGTTTATCAACAGTATCGACGCTGATAAACCTTCAATGAACCGCATCGCACAGGATTCGCACTGTTGATTCTGTTAGAAAATTAATTTGTTGGATTTACTTATTACATTATTCCTCGTTCACTAATCTTTGTTATGGTGACAAGACAAACATTAAGACCCATAGCATTTTATACGAGAAATGATCAAGGAGATATTTGCGAAACATCCCTTGTTACCATTAATAATATAATGTAATGTAATAATTAATTTTGGACGCGTAGGCAAAATAATGATATCAATGTTTATTGTGTCCAAACACGATTTCGCAATGGGCTCAATGTATAGGACTTTTCAAATTTATACGACGAAATATCCTCAGAATTCACCTAAACATCCGTAATTTAATAAATTAGTAGTGTGTACTTTGCTAGCCTACTAATACAAGGGAGGAAAAGAAGAGAAAAAGATGCGACTATGAGTGCGACTGTAATGGGCGATAAAGAAGACCATCCAAAATATACTTAGGGCATCCTTTTTTAATTCTTTAGTGGAATCATTGAATGCAACAATTAAACCGATCAATAATTAAATCATTTTGAGGAAAGCAATTGCTTTATTCGTTAAAGAAATTACAGAAAGAGAATTTAAATATTTGACGTTGGTTGAAACATAAATGTTGTTTTGGTGCAGGTAGGTGTACTGGTGGTCGCGGCAACACATCTAGAATGCAGCATCCAAGTGTAAATTTAGTAGCAAATATTTGCAATTGCGGTTCGAATGGCTTTACGGTTCTCCTTCCTTTTGCTGCGCCGAAAATAACCGACGTTTGAGATTTTTCCTTTCCTTCTCGGGGCGTATAAATCACACCACTTGTTTACAAGCTCGAGACGAACAAAGGGTGCAGATCGTCCATTGTTTGCCAACGAGAAACTTATCCGTTACGAGGACCGAGGTGGTGTCATCACAAAAAAGGCCACAGGCGTCAAGATCACGTTCTTGGCCGTCGAGCGAACATGAAGTAAGAGGTGTGCTTGAACCGTTTTAGCATCTAATAATCGATAGTATCTTACCTCCTCGAGCTGCCGTATGCTCGTTTGTCGTCTATTTACAAAATAAAAATAGATTAAGTCCAAATTTTTAATGTACGATTTTAGGTAGCTACGACAACCTACTTCAGGTTAGAAACCTAGCTAGGTTTCAACGGCATAATTAAGCGAAGTTCTTAACACGCGCGCCTACTTAATAATGTTTCGTACAGAAATATATCCATAATTAAATATTTTCAGTTTCCTGAGGTTCCAAAACACAAAAAACCTATTTTTGTATCTATTATATGTATCGGAAAAAGGAGACCACGCTTAATTTTTATATGATTTTCTGAATTTTATTTAACTACATATTTTAAAATTAATACAATATCTCACTTAAAGCCCCGTTTATTTCATACATCATGACGTCGTTGAGTAAAGGATTTTTAGTACCTTCCTTATTATATTTTTTTTTTTACTTATTATAAGTCAATATTTGACCACAATCCCGAGTGATTGTAACTAACTTACGACTCATTAACTTATTTATATTGATCTTCCGAGAGAATCTCTCGTTCGAGCTACAGCTTTTGTAACAATATTCTGAATTCTCCAGTTCGTTCCTTCAATAATGTTATAGACTTCGAGCAGACAGAGAGAGCCGCGAGTGAAGGTTCCGTTTTTTCTTCGGGGGTACGAAACAATAACAATAGATATATTACATACGACACATTTTCTTACAGAACACTTCAGGGTAAACGATTTCAAAGCACAGCTCCCACCCGCTCATAGTTATTCCGCGCGCCGCTCGCGCTGTCGCGTCACGATCGACGATGATTGTCGTTTGTCGTGTAACGCGACCGCCGCGCCGCGCGCCGCGCGCCGTGTCAATTTATCGGACAAGACTCTATTTAAGTAGTCTAAGCGACGTGTGCTAATGGACGGTGACCGTGGTGGTACACAACGTAAAGTGCGATCGGCGCTTCAATGTCAGGCTGTAACACGGCACTCGCTACATGCTGACGATTTCCTTTGTTCGATGACGCACCTCACCTCACGCCCGATGCCATCCGTGTCAGGTGAGATTCGCTAACGGTTAAAGTCTTGTTAGAGCTACTCAAATTTGTGTTTCTTCCGCATGCATAACGCTGATTCGTGAATCTGTCATAAATGTGATAAACACAGCCGACACTGACATAGGGTGACTGACGTAGAGGCAACGGTTGTTATGGACATTTTGTTGGATATTTCGCGTGTATTTTAGACATTCCACGATGTATATTTTTTCTATTTCCATATTACCGACTGTAAGCTCGGTAATCTGTGCAAAGCTTTTTTCCGCTTCTCATCGATCTATTTAGAACATCCATATATAGATATGTATAATATCTTATGTAGAATGCGATAGAACTGTGTTCGGACGACAGTCGGAGTTGGCCAGCGATATCGTTGTAGAATTTATTTACTAACTCAAATATAGTATACATATATGAAATTTGTAACAGACCATCTTGTCCCGTGATACGTTCAGTACACTCAATGCGTAAGAAAAACGAAAAAAACGTTATATATTTTGCGTCATTGTAACTATATAATAAGGAATTTAAGAAAAACTGCTTACCACAGGCGTCTACTATTATCAATCATTTACCAGATGCAACAAAGCAAATTAATTTGACGTGTTGTAAATTTAATAAAGAAACTTGAAATAATTAACAAAATCTATAACGATGTAAATGAATAAAACATTTATATAGAAGTACGTACGTGGAATGATAAAATTATTACATATATTTATAATATATTACAATGTCATACAATATATGTAGTGTCTACTCGTACTAGTATCATAATGAATTTTAATGTAATGTATTTAACTGAACTCTCCATGAACCAAAACGAAGAATGGCCACATATTATATCTCTTCTCCTGTAATAAGGCAAAGTTCAAATATAAAAATTCCTTTAGTTACGAGTACCTACTAACAAGTAGCGACGTATGGACATGGTAGTATGAAATCCTTAATTAAACGAAATTGACTCTGGAATCGTCCAATCAATGCTCTTTACGGGACAAATTTACACCGGTTCTTATGCGATCGATAACATTTTAAGTACCGACTGTCCCTCGTCAGACTGTGTGAGACTCTGTCCATGTTTATTTATGTAGCAGGTAGGTAAGTTTTATTCCATCGATTAGCTCGAATATCCTTACAGATTAAAAAGAGTATAGAACGCTATGGTATTATATGGTATGGTGCAGTGCAAGATTGCCGACTGTATAACATTTTGAACAACGAAAAGAAGATTTTCTTGAACACTGTGTAGTTTAAACCTAACCTAATACAGTTTTACAGAGAACATTGCAGACTATGAGATCACTTTTTACCATATTACACACAAACTTCTTACGTATTTGTGAAATAAACTTAATAATTTCAACTATTAAGTCCAAGTTGAAAACCAAAAGCAAATTTGAACAGTATCGTAAATATGTGATAACTGTATACATTTATGCACCGTGAGTCGAATGCACCGTAAGTGAATAGAACTGACCTTCTTCAGATGTTTGTTGACCCATTTCGTGAACGTCTTCTTCTGTATTGCGTCCCGTTCATCTGTGGAAGAAGGGATAGCAATCTATTAATAAAACAGCATAAGAAGATAGGCACAAACCCCAGACTCATCGGACATATTGACGGAAATATAATTATAGATATTATTTATTTTATTACCGTTCATTATATTTTTTTATGTTAAAAGACAGCGAACAAGTAGACGAGTAACCTGATGGTGTCCGGTAACCGACACCAACGGACCTCGTAATACCAACAATAAAACTAGAAATTTTTCAACGGTATTGAAACGGTTCATTCCAGAAGGTGCTCGACGGTAGTCAGTCAGGTAGGTAAAAACGTTTACCGAGGCTTCACAGTCGAGAAGCAGACGTAGAGTCAATCGATAGTCAGGTGACTTTAGACGGAGGCACCACGGAGCTCAGCTTCCAACACGAGCAGGAGAGGTGGCTTACGACCCAAAATGTTCTTTCCGACAAGCATTTTGACCTTAATAATTGTCCACAGACATTCTCCACCAACGTATTCTGAGTTGCAGAGGGAAAAAAATGCAGCCACGTGCGTCTACAACGGAAACAAACAAACATGTCGACATGACGATGTTGACTCTGCCCCCACCCGTTTTACATGTCGACATATGACGGTCCTGTTCTATAGTAATCCCTAATTTGTTACTGTTCGTTAGTAGGTCGGAGCGAAAGTAGCTAATGTCGTTTGTCACAGATAGATAGATAAAAGCGATCGGTATTATTGTTATCGGTGAAGAGAAGTCGTTGAACCTAGTCGAGTGTTCGTCACTCCGATTAGAGAAAAAACACTCCGCTTTTGTAGCTGAGGGAGACCTTCGCAGGAGCCTGGAGCCATTGATGTTTTATTGTTAACGAACCCGACAGGAATCGCCCTTGACAAGTGGGTAGGAATCGCATTGAACCTGAAATATTCTTCGACACACCATTTTTTATATTCTCTCTTCTTCATAATGACAAAAAGCCGTGTCTTCTCTATATCGGTCATAACCATACCATAACTGGTAAAATTTACGACACATCAAACCATCCACGGCGGTAAGGTAGCTCGTGGCTGGAGCAGTGTGCGACGCCGTGCGAACGCGCCGAGCTCGGCCCGCGTGTGAATGTGAATGTGTGGTATAGTGTGTGAAGTTGAACGAACTGTTACAGACGGATGGTAATCTATCCAATAATAGTTCAGTGGCAGAGAGGTCGTTGCCAAAATATTTCTGGATCGGAACTGCCATTAATACTACGAAATGCGCGTACCACGCGAACTCACCATCCGATGTCTTGTTTAATCGCACTTAAAACGTTCACAAGTGGATAGGTATCAGGCGTTCGTTTAAAATAAAAGTTTACAAAAATAATTAATTATACATATATTAACATCCCCAGAAAACGATTCCCTGTGTGCCAGGCGGCGTGCAGCACGGATGTACACAAACGAAACATCACAAACTACTCGACTGGACGAGAACGAATACAGATCGGGGATCGAACCCGGGAACGCTCGCACGGCTCCACAACACACAAGGAACAACAGCGGTAAATGTAATAAAATATGTAAATTAAAGATGTGAACTACACAACGCAGACATCAAGAAAATGCTAACAATGCTCAATAATAATTGTGTATTATGACAAGCCAAATTAAGAAGATTAATAGTCTGCGTAAGAAGCTACAACGAAAACTCTCGATACGAGAACTACGTATCCGGCGCGGTGTTCACACATCTACTGCTACAATCGTTGACATCGACACGTGTGTACGAGTACATACACCGGTAGAAAAAATGTTGCGCGACGGCGCCGCGTCCAACCGAATCTGTTCTGAATTATAGTATGTGCGCGTCCGTCACAGCGGTACCGCGCGGCCACTCGTCTGACCGCGAGCCGGGGAACGACGTCCGACAAATGTACAGGGACAATGTCGGCGTCGGCGCCGGCGTCGGGGTGACGAGAAACACTCGCAATAGGTTTTTTGCGAGAATTAATTCAGCAACATTTCACTGTTACAAAAGGCAGTAAAATCTCAATAATTCAACGTCCGTAAGTTACCGTAATCGCACGATGCTTTAGATTGAGAACCACAAATATTTGTCACATATTAAAAGATATTTAGTTAATTTAACCCAATATCCATTGTTTTCCTATTGGCATTCACTTCGCTTTGTACATAATTTCAGTGAAGATTTTGCACGTTGTTTATACAATGTGTTTGTAGGAATTGTCGTTCATCTACGTTTAAACGTTCGCTTGTAGTTTATCGTGAACGATCAAAGAAGTGACTTACATGAACAGACGGTGCCAACTTCACTAGCAATACATCTCAACAGAGAATTGCAATTGATCATTAAAATATTTTGCATTCCTCGTTAGCGCCACGACACGACACGACACGTCGGTCGTCTCTGTGTAGTTTGTACCACGTACGTGAACGGTACGTTGTCGATCATAAGTAAAGTGTTATTACGCTGTCAATCAAACATATACATATATGGTAGCCGTCGGTACCGAATTCGTTACTTACTTCACTTACGTAAAGTACTTCAGCTATTATCTCATTGAGAATTTATTATCGCCACTTTGAACCAGGGATTCCCAAAGTAGTAAAAATCGACCCCTGTTAACAAAAGTTCTTATTTGAAAATTTCAAGATACTGGATAAGTTGTATTACGTGCTTTGTTTTTTTTTTCAGACTTTTGGGGTCGACATAAACGAAAATTGATTTTGAAGGTCTACGAATTATCAAAGAATCTTTCAAGATATTGTTACGAAGCTTCTCGAAGGACAGCCGATAAGAGAAAGTCGGCATGTTTACAAAGCTTCTGGAAGGGTAGCCGACAATAGAATTGAAAACAATAGAGATAATAAAAGTGAAACCCAGGTAGTAATAAAAACTACCTGGGTCACTTCAGGCCAATCTCGTTTCTTTTTTCAGACTTTTGGGGTCGACATAAACGAAAATTGATTTTGGAGGTCTGCGAATTCTAAAAGAACATTTCAAGATACTGGATAAGTTGTGTTACTTTTTTATTTGGGCTTTTGGGGTCAACATAAACGAAAACTAATTTTGAGAGTCGACGAGATCTAAAAATCGACCTTTACGTGTTTTTTATATAACTTTTATAAGTTAGTGGATGGTGGCAGATTTTTCTGAGGTATCACTTAATTTTGAAGAAGGGCTCGCTTGCCCAAAATGGTTTGGTAATCCCTGCTTTAAATCAAAAATAATCTCGCAAATCGGCCACAAATGTTAGTACAATTTGTGAGTATACATACAAAACAATCTATTACATTATACACAACAATTTATTAAGCGTGAGACGTCCGAGTGTTGGTAACTTGTAATTAAGACATCCTGTTTGTACTTAAAAGAATTTCGTTATTTTAAATCGATAAATACAATAATTTACACACATATGTATGAGTAGATATTTTGACCGTATTGGGGCGGCCTAGAATACTCCCCCCAATTCCATGCTAGCAGAACAGGGTGTCGTGGTAGGGCTTCGCGTAAGGATTATATTAGAGTATTATTATTAAGTTATTAACATTATAAGTGGTATCATTATCTTTCCGTGAAGCCTGCCTGGCTAGCTACCACCTTCCTGTTTGAGTCAGTCGCCAAACAACTCGCCGTATTCCGGCTGGAGGCTTGAGAGCATTCTTTCTTACCTTCTTCTCATTTCCTGGTTTCCGACAACGCATCAGTGATACCTTTGGTCGCGTTGATGTGCACGGACGACGGTGACCACTTACCATCAGGTGGCTCGTCTGCTCGTTTGTCGGTTTTTAACAACGATCTGAAGACGACGTCGCAAAAGTCGAACGAGCCGTCGCAGTAGGCGATCACCCTAATGTTCGAGTGTGCTCCCCAACCGGGCTCGTTCTCACAACAGACACGTCGTGCGTTCAACATCAAGTGGCCCTCGGGACGACCAGCCCACCGCCGCGCCCCCGGCCCCGTCGAGCAGTGTGGGAGTCTCTGCGAATGTGTCGCTTTAAACCACTGTCGATAAGCTGCGACACTCACCTAACCTAATTAGGTTATAACTCACCGCATTGATCACTATGTTATAGGGTTAATATAGGTACATACATGAACTTAGGCATGTAAACCAGACTAGCGTGCATGTATTTTTCATTCGTTTCATCAAATAATTCTCATTAATATGTATCGCTTCATTTTCACTACAATAACATTACAGTTGCCGCGAGTTTCGTTTTCTTATTAAAAATTCAGTTTCAATCGTCTAGGCAATGCGCTACGTAGCTGCTCCATCGCAATGTTTCTAAAATGTTTATGAGTAGGTATAATGAATAATTTACCAAATAATGCGAGAAGAAAGCCTGAAAGGATGTTGAATGTAACAATAGATCACTCTCTACTTCATTCGACTTTTAGTATGTTTGAGATGATACGACAATATTAATATCACCGATATTATTTGCATACTACGTTTAGTTGAATAATTGATTTTGATCAATTTGTAACACTATGTCTTGGCACTCGTCAATCACCCCGGTGCAAGAAATATGGTGCAGCGCGACTTTCGGTTACCAATCAAACGTCAAACAACCAACAAGTCAGTCCGAGGCGGACGCCGCCGCGCCGTCGGCATCCTTCACGCATCGGCACAGCCGAACGGTCGATCCGCAATTCGTTGTGTTATTGTATTGTAACCCACATTGTTGACGCCCGTCAAGTCCGGGTGCTACCTTGCGGACTAAACTGTGTATGAGGGGCGCGTCCGGCCGATACATACATTACAATATGTATTGCTACGAGAATTTGTCGGTAATTCGGATATTTTTTCTTGACATACCATTAAGATGTTTTCGCTGCTACATTTCGGCCGCCTGTTTGTTTCAATCTCGTGATGTCACATATCTAATGAAGGAGCTGGTCATGTGGAATATCAGGAGAGTGCGAATTGCGTATGTTTGTGTATAAGCGGGAAGCAATCTATGGAATCGCGGCAGCTATTTGACAAATTAAATTACCATTTGAAAGGTACATTATTCGTGATGGACACAGGCATAAGCTATCTGTGTGAATGCGACACAACCTCAAAAACGACGGTGAGGGTTCTCATACGGTTTTTATCAATCAAAGTCATTTACGAGAAAGATCAAGGTGGATTACCTTGGATCAAGGTGGGTCAAGCAAAAATATTGCGCGATTACTACATGTGAATGTAAAATCAAGGTTTCCGAAGCGAAACGAAAGCGGAAATTTTATTCTATTATAAATAAAAGAGAACCAAGATAATACACGAACAGTGACCATTGCACACTTCTAAATCTTAGAAATTACAGATTCTAAAATATTGCAAAAAATACGTAATACAATACAGTACCGACGGTATACAAAATAATGTAGATGTATATCTTATATCGTTATGTTGCACCAACCGTTCCACTACAGCACTCGCACGGCACACCTACCCCTCACAAGTTAGATGACAATTAAGTCATCATTTGCACCCCATGCACTGTTTTTATGTGTCGTGACACATTTCTCTTTTCTATTTATACGGAAAGAGCTTAATAGATTCGATCTTTGAAACTACTTTGAAATAATCATCTGCGTATTTGGGAACATTCCAGCATAGTCAGTTTATTTCATTACTCCAAAAGACCTAATATATTACAATGACATACCATGTAAGTCTATCAACTTACTCTTAACGCCCTCCAAAATTGAAAAGTGAATGACAATTATAATTAAAAAAAAACTTATATTTATATATATTTTAACTTAATTTAACTAAAACCAATAAACCTTGTAGAGTTAATTAAAGCGCACAATCGCATTTATTTGACTCGGTAGTCCTAACATCGGCCGAGGGTACAAGGAACTGTATTAATTGAGCGCCGTTTGGGACTTAACAAGATGGCAAGGGCCGCGAATGTCAAGATGGATTGTCACCGAGAGGTCCCGTGAACGTCCCGAGAACCGGATGGCCAATTTAATCGATGACATCGTTGCAGAGTGCACCGATCGGCTCCGTGCCTCTCGTTTTAACAACAGCGTTAAACTATTAAATTCTGGGTTCTCCCCTGCTCTATACGACTCATAACTGATAAATATTTTCTGGCCTCAACAAGCAACAATACAAGAAATAGCAATGGAATTCTGCTCGACTTTAAGCAAGTGGTTGCATCCATGTATTTATTTTACTTCACTTTAAATATGGCGAAATAATTTGTGTAATTTGCATTTTTTTATATTTCTCATACCTTGTGCGCACGCACCATTTTGTTTGACATAATTTGCTTCCTCACACTGCGGAGTGATCGTGTGCGAAAGTAACGACCCTCTTGACAGGACACATCTACTAGTAGATTCAGAACATAAAATACCCGAGCCACGACCAATCCGGCCCACCGAGATAAAACTGCCAACATTGCTTTTATAAAAATCTAATTAAATCTACCTTCATAGGGAAAGATAATCCAAACTAATCTCCTTCGAGTCAACATGATCGTTAATAATAAAAATAATAATAGTAATAATAATAATAATTGTAACTGTAATAGTAACAGTAACAGTAACAATAACAATAAAAATAACAATAACACTAATAATAATAATAATAACTATAATAATAATTCATTTATTGACAGAACATAGTACAAGCACAGGTGGTACACAAAACATATTATCTTATGTTCTGCCTCTTAAGGCGTGCAAATTAAAATATATTAATTAAAATTCATAATGCGGCTGTAATGATAATAACAATCCTAAAATTACGTCAACCGGTTGCCATTCATTCAATGTATCAAATAAAAATGTAATACACAGATCCAATAATTATATAATCCAATAGTATTCAATGTCAAAATTACCAAAATAATAATAATGCATATAGATTCAAAGAAACAAATTATCAATAAGATTAAACTAATAATGTCAATAAAATTTAATAGAAAATATTTAAAATTGTAAACATAAAACACACGTCAGACACATAATATTAATTAAAGTCAAATGGACTTCTTAAACCTATCTATAAAAGCCATAGTCATATATCACAATTATATAGTTATTTAAATGAATAATATTCTGAAATGTTATAAAATCTGTGTTCATGTAACCATTCCAGTAGTTTAATTTTAAACTTACTTTTAGGCAGATCTTTAATGTCATCGGGTAGCTTATTATATATGTCAATAACAGAGTAAAAGGCGTTTCTTCGACACATTTTTAGCCTACAAGAAGGTAAGATAAGGTCTAGCTTTTTTGTTCTTCTAGTACTACAAGGTAGATACTTTGAGCGGAGTTCAAAGTATTCCATGTGCTCTTTCGCAAATAAACAAGCATCCTTTATAAACATGGAGAACAGATGTAGAATGTTTAATTTTTTAAAAAGAGGGCGGCAACTACTAAAAGGCCCTTCACCACAGATTGCACGTATGGCCTTTTTTTGTACTTTGAATGCTTTGTTGGTATCGACGGATTTACCCCACAAAAGAAGCCCGTAAGACAATACAGAGGACACATAACTATGTTATGCACTAATAGCCGCTTCTTGTGACACAGTCTCAAGTATCTAAACGCATATATAAATTTATTGAGATTGTTGCTTAATATCAGTATGTGATCCTTCCAGTTACAGTTTTCGTCAATTATGAATCCTAAGTTTTTGATTTCTTTTATTGTCTCAACAGTTTCTTGCTCGATGCTTATATCTAAGTTTATTCTTTCCGCTCTATCTGAACAAAATTTTACTATTTTAGTTTTATTTATATTTAGGTTAAGATTATTTTCGTTAAGCCATTTCACTACTTTCAAAATCGTTTGTTTTATTTCTACTTCTAGCGTCGTTAACTATTTATTTTTAATAATTATCGTGGTATTATCCGCAAACAGAATGGATTTATATTTAGTAACATTTGAAAGGTCATTGATGTACATAAGGAAAAGGAATGGACCTAATATAGAACCTTGCGGAACTCCACATTTTATCCTTTTACAGGAAGATCTGCTCGTTATGCGTTCAGAATTTATTATTTTTGTAACTTCTGTGCATTGCATTCTATCTCTTAGGTAACTATTTAGCCAATCTACGGCAAGTCCACGAATGCCATAGTCATATAGTTTGACTAATAACTTGTCATGATCTACAAAATCAAATGCCCGCGTCATATCAAGGAATATTGCCGCTACCTGAGCTTTGTCATTCAAAGTTTTTGTAACTTCGGTTATTAAGTTAAAACCTGCTAATGTTGTCGAAGAATTTTTAGTAAATCCAAATTGCTCTTTTTTTAAAATGTCATGCTTTATTGAAAAACTGATCGATCGATCGCCTTTTCAATTATCTTAGATATTAGCCGCGTTTTACCTGAAATAAAACGCATATTAAAATACTTACCTAACTAGAAGCTTTACATTGGAGAGAGCGTTTCCGTTTCCCTTTAATTTTTATCTGTTTTCGTTCCTTTATCCCCTCTTCTGAGCACAGTGGTGCCACCTGGCAGTCAAATCTCGATTCAAAGTTTGACTTGAAGAGATGTTGAGATATCATTGGCTTAATAATGACACCAGGCAGAATTAAAAGGGAAAGCTTCTAGTTAGGTAAGTATTTTAATATGCGTTTTATTTCAGGTAAAACGCGGCTATTAAACTACTTGACCGTAACTAGAACCTTTATATTGAGAATTGTTTGTTGTCGCCTGGTGGCCCACTTGCTAGAGGAATATTAAACGCCAATGTGATAATTAAAAGATATTATTGTGGAAGCATAAGATTTATTTGAAAATAAAACAAACTAAAATTATTTCTTACAAGAGTATCATTTAACATAATCATCAGACCAAATAAACATATAATGTTAATATTTTTATCTATGTATGTTTATATTGTTTCTTAATCTTCTATATTTATTATAAGTCAATAACAATACTGACAAAGGTTCGAAATCAGTTTAATTAAGTATATAGTAACAACGTTAAAGGAAGTATAATAATTAGATTAATACATATCTTTAATTGGCAACAAAAATTCAAAAAATTATAGGATCCAAAGTAATATCTGTGCGTAGAGTGCGTTTTACATAAGTGACTATTAAACCAAGGGATCAAATAAACTAACTAAATTGTCGGGTTCCTTAGAAATTAGTACTTCACGCCTGTAATATCGACTAAATGTGTCAGCGGATCTCCAATTCCCTCTTGCTAAAATATCATCCAGGGTGTGGTTATTTAACCAATTTTTGGAAGCTACAGCAGATCGAACGCTGCCCGGAGAAGCTATAATACCGGCTTCATTAAACAAGGTTTTGATCCAACCTGCTATAACAGTGCGTGTAGCCGCTTTTGCTACTCCTCTTACAGTAACAAATAAATTAAACACATTTGCTATATTGCGTCTATCAATTAACTTTTTTATAGTCAGATCTATCCAGAAAACTGGTTCAAGATTAGAATTGTTATAATTAGACAGCAATTTCCAACCCGACTGCCTGTAAGTGTTACTATCAGTTTTTGAACCAAATTCGGGCCAAAAAATTATGTTATCATCAGATTTGATACAATGATCCGGATCGACTTTGAGTAAGGTTAAGTCATGTAAGCGCCGACCAGAACAAAGTAAAAGTAACATAGCTGTATGTCTTGAAATTTGGAAAATATTATTAGTGTCTACTTTGTAAGAAGTAAGAAATGAAACCATTTTATTAATATCCCAGATAGATGATTTAGAATCCTTAGGATTAATTACGGCGATCGACTTTAACACATGTTTTACGAGAACATGTGAACTCAAGTGAGTGGACTGTTCGGTATTACATAAAGTTGATATAGCAGATTTATGTAAAAGTATAGTATTGTAGGAAAATTTGTTTTCAATGTGTAAATCGCAAAGAAATCTAGCTAATTGAGAGCCTGTAGGCTTGTTTAGATCAACGTTGTTTCTTAACGTCCATGATAACCAACGCTTCCATGCCACCTCATAAGTTTTAAGCGTAGATTTACGCCACGAATTTTTTAGTAACGAGATTTGTTCAGTATTCCATGTTTCTACTTCCGAAGCCCACCCCCACATTTCCATATTTCGAGGATTAAGTTCTCGACTTTCGGCGGTGGCAGGCCCGTCACTGTGTCCACCAGGTAGTTCTGAAGGTTTCATAAGGTCAGAGGTGCTGCCAGCGCCCTGGCGTTGAGGTCTGCGCGCCAGTAAACCTTTTTCCAGCGAGGTACCACTATCAAAAATATTCCTGACGATTGATTTAGATGAGTTAAGACTTTGGGAACAAGGAGCGGAGGTGGAAATATCCAGGCTAAGGGGTAATTCCATGGAACACTGAACGCATCGTGAAATAAAGCTATGGGATCCCTCAAATCTCGAGATACGTAATTGCTTACCACATGAGCAGTCCGTGACGCAAATAGATCTATCATTGGGGTCCCCCACTTCGCAAAAACTTTTTCTACACATTCCGGTAATAGGTGCCACTCTGGGGGACAACGGTGACGGGATAAGTGATCGGCATTCCTGTTGAACCTCCCTGGGAGATAATGTATGTTGAAATATATCTGATGCTGATCTAAAAGGCTCAGAATCTGATAGGTTATTTTTGTTAAAGGAATCGATTTTGTGCCCCCTTCTTTTCGTAAATGAGCAACAGCAGTTCGGTTGTCGCACTGTATGAGAATGGAGCTGTGACTCATTAAGTGCGCGTGGCTTTGAAGTGCATATAGTATAGCCAGCATCTCCTTTTGAGTGCCGTGAAGTGTTTGTTCTTCCCTCGTCCATTTTCCGGATAAGGCTATGTCGTTTATCTGCGCTCCCCATGCTTGATTTGATGCGTCCGTGGTTAGGTAGTTTACTGGAGGAGGGTAGTGCAGGGGTGTTGAAAGATGGCAGTTTTGAGACCACCAACTTAATTCTTTGAGCACAGTTTCGGGCAGTGGATATATTATTAGCGACATTTTTGGTAGTGAATTTTTGAACATAAGCAAGTGTCGATGGTTCAGCCTTCCACGAGGAACGACGAAACTGGCAAAATTCAGTAGCCCCAATATTTTTTGTAACAAGTGTACCGTCGCTCTTTCTTGTTGATGTATTTGATTTATATTCTCTACTATCTTTTTTATCTTTTCCTTCGGAAGCGCCTTTTGATTGTTGCGCGTACTCCACTGTATTCCTAGATAAATGATGCTCTTCTGAGGCGTTAGAATCGATTTGTGTAAATTTATTTGCCATCCGAGATACTCTAAGTATTGTTTTGTAATTGCTACGTGATTGCGTAGTACATCTAGGTTTTGGTGAACGATTAAAATATCGTCTAGGTATACCCCCACCCTCATGTTCCATCTTTCTCGCAAGGTTTGCGCAATCCAATTTGTAAGTATTGAAAATGTTCTCGGTGCGGTGTTGAGCCCGAACGGCAGACACGTCATCTCTAACAATTCTTGGTCGTAAACCAGCCGGAGGAAGCACCTTTGCGATTTTGTTATGCTCATGTGGAAGTATGCCTGTGAAGGGTCGATCTTGCACATCCAGTCCTGAGGCTGTAGGAAGTCTGGTATGCGATGCATGCTTATGAGACGAAAAGGTTTTGATTTGACATACATATTGGGCGAGTTGATCCGTCGCTTTTTGGCACCAGAAACAAGGGAGATATGAAACTCGGCGATAGTGCTACGGGTTTTAAGATTCCTTGTGACTTCATCTTATCTACAACGGCCGTCATTTCTTTCGAAGTGGGAGTTTGCAAGTAATTCTTTGTTAGAGTTGGATACGTTAGAGGAGGTTTTTGAAAGAAGGGTATCCGATACCCTAGAATCAATTTTAGGACTGCATCTGGAGCTCCCATTTCTTTCCAATTCGAAAAATATTTTATTAATTGACCGGCCCTGAATGATTCTAAGTCAGGATTTATACGGAAGGTTCTCCCTCTTACTTGTGGAGGTTCCTCGTTCTCGGCGCATTCCTCGCGTAGGCCGCGAGCCTTTGACATGAGAACTTTTTCTATTTGAATGATGATGTTCATAATCAATATTTGAAAATTGATTTTTAAGCGAATAATACTGCATAATATTATGTCCACCCCGCGAGGGTAGCTTGTTACAGGAGTGTCTTGGCAAACCTGTTTCAAAATTTCGATGCATATAAGGTCCACGTAATATACTGTTATTTCTTGCACTAATGCCATGCCTCCGCGAGGGGCAGCGATTAATGAGATTCATTCGGTTCTGTGAACTTTCAGGTTTTTGTGGCCAAAATACCTTGCGTACACCACCAGCCTTTTCAATTATGGATGTGAAACGCTCAGAGTCAAATAGATAGGTGGGAGTAGGGGGTATTTTATTTAAGGAAGCTTTGAGCAGAGGGTCCTTAACCTGACTTGTTATATTTTCTCTACGCATTTTAATACATTCAGCTCTGTGTCCACATATCAATTGCAAAAGATCAGTTGAAACCTTGTGAAGGTCACCCTTTAAAAATACCTCCTCAATTTTAGCCGTTAAGTTTTCATAATCTAAATGTGTGTCTTTTGCCCAAGATAAAAGGTTACGAATGCTGTCCTTTACTATTTTTTTCTGTCTCAGGACACAGTACGATAAGGCTGCATAAGCTTTTTCTGAGTAAATTAAGTGACGTAAGGTGTCATATGATTTTACCTCTTCGTTTGTTTCTAGTTCGATGAAACCTGGAGTATGAACATATTGTTTTTGGGTATCTGCATATCTTACTTCAGACCAAGATGAGTTTCCCAAACGTTGAACATCGAGCAACATTTTTAGATAGCTATCAGGGATCTTCGGAACGGAGGGCTCCTTTATTTTTGTTTCAATCTCGAATGTAAAATTTAAATTAGGATTTGCACATTCAAGAACAGGATCAACGTTATCAGTCTGGTCATTATACAATTCCCCACTGACTTCAGAACAAATGGATACGCAATCATTGTACGAAGGATTTACGATATTAGTATTATAGATTTGTTTACGGAGCTCACCCATTTCCTGAAACAGCTTGTCCATCATATCTCTCGAATGTTTAGAGCGTTTACTCTTTTTGTGACGTCTGCGGCTAGATCGCTTTTGGTTAGAGCTAGAAGATAAAGAGCTCGTAGAGGAATCACCCGAGCTACTAGAGGAGCTACGAGGGCGTTTGCGCGCTATCCCACTGGGACCCGCCTCTGCCATCGGCTGCTTTTGAGTTTGATTGTCCATTCTAAAACTTTTACAACTTGAGTAGTGCAACCTACTCAAGGCAAGGCAACCGGCGATTAGAAATTAATTAAAGACAATTACGAACGGTAACACCGTTAAATTATTATTTCTTTTACTGTATTTCTCTATAAATGTAACAGTTTATTGTATTAATAAAATATTTACTGTAATTTTCCATAAAAACAGAAAATAATTACAAAAAGAGGATAGATTGATAAAAAATATGCTTACTCAGAAATCACGTAAGAGTAGCACCAAGGAACGAACCACAATTACTTAGTTAATATTTTTGTCAGAATAGAATTTATAAATTTAATTTTGAAGAAATTATTAATAATAAACGGAATATTTTAGCAATCTTATTGCGCATAAGTTGCTTTTGCGGGAACAAAAACGCCAAAGATATCTCAACATCTCTTCAAGTCAAACTTTGAATCGAGATTTGACTGCCAGGTGGCACCACTGTGCTCAGAAGAGAGGATAAAGGAACGAAAACAGATAAAAATTAAAGGGAGACGGAAACGCTCTCTCCAATATAAAGCTTCTAGTTACGGTCAAGTAGTTTAATATAGGTATAAGAGCATCTGGCCTATAGTTACTGACATCACTAGGATCGTTCTTTTTGTATAGGGGCTTAACAATTGATAATTTCAAAAGACTTGGAAATTGACCTTGTTCGAATGATGTGTTGATGATATGGCACAGTGGTTTACATAAATATTTGGCGCAGTTTTTATCATCTTTGTATTTATTCCGTCAAAACCTACAGAATTAGTTTGTCCAAGTGATTTTATTATATTTAGAATTTCATTGCCATTTGTTGGCGTCAAAAATATTGTTTGATGGTTAATATTTGCATGTGGGTTATTCAAATTAAAGTTTTTGTTATGTGTTAATGTGAAATTTATAAAAAAAATATTAAAAATTTCTGCAATGTCAATCGGCTTTGAATAAGTCATTTTATTTTGTATGATAATGTCAGGATATTTTTTAATTGTGATGTCATTATTACCTGTGTTTTTTTTAATTATATTCCATGTCGCTTTACATTTATTCTTGTTAGTGTCAATGTATTTTTTGTGTCTTAATTTTTTTGCTGTATATATGGATTTTTTTAATACGTAACTGTAGTTTTTGTATTTACGGGAATTTATTTTCTTGTTACTTTTGCTGTGTTTGTAAGTAAGATATAGAATTATTTTTTTGATGCACGAAATTTTCAATCCTTTCGTTATCCAAGTAACATTCGTGTTATAATTTGTTTTTTTTAGGAGAATCATAGGGAAACAAAGGTTGTAAAATAATAAAAATAGCTCATGAAATTCATTAAATATTTGGTTTAACGTTTCCTTTTCATATATATCGGAGAAACTTAGCGAAGATATACATTGTCGGAATTTCCTTATGTTTTCTTTGCTGAAATCACGAACCGTATCGTACCAATATTGAGTTTCGTTTTTCTTTGTTACCTCAAAGGTTAAGGTTTGGGACGTTTCATGATCTGAGAGAGCTAAATAGTGTATCTTGGCATCGACGGTTTTAATGTTGCTCATGATAAGGTCTATGCATGCTAACTGCCTTGTGGGGCTATTTATGTGGTAAAGTAAATCATAATTTTGAAGAATAGATTGTAACTGTTGTGTAACACTGTTATTTTTTAATATATTAATGTTTAAGTCTCCACAAATAACAACTTTATTATTAATAACCTTTTGCTACTTAGAAAATGTAATAATAATTGTAGTTTTCAAAGAAAATATTTATATCACTATTGGGGACCCTATAAATACAAATAATGACCAGCTTTATTGTGGTAATTAGTTGTAGACGACTACAAACGAAGACTGTCGAGCGCCACGAATAAAGTAGATAGTGTTTCGATTGTGTCCTAACACACCATCATACTGTTAGTTGAATACTAATTTAACGCATAACTAATCACTGCAAAAATGTGGTTAACTTTAATTTTATAATGAAAACTTGCCAGGTCTCGCCCGGAACAGGAAACATCTGAATCAGATAAGAAGACCGGCGACCGCACACCGGCTTACACGACACTTATCGGATTGTACCGAGCGTGCAAGTGGGCTTCCTTGTATGGAACTCCACGGTACCCGCTGAGGAGTACGGATGAGCATGACGTCATCGCTCGCCGTGGGAGCCAATCTAGTCAATGGGTATCCCGTTGTAATGGAGGACCGATTACATGGATTTACAATACAAAGAAACTCAAATAAAAAAACACACTTGATCTTTGTTTTTTTAAAGGCGATCCCGCTTCGATTAAAGACTAAGTCGGAAGAACATAAATCCATAAGAGGTAAAGTGCTCTATATTCGTTAGACTCGTGCATGGTAGCGACCTAGGTTGCTCAATAAAGGGTCCCCGGTTAGATTCCCATCGAGGCAAACATGTAAGAGACAAATGTCCTCTGGTTTCCATTATCGGGTACACAACCATTACGGTAGTTCCTTCTTATCCTTCGGTTCGCACGGCAACCCGGCGCCGGCGGGTCGGTTCATGTCCACAAAGCAGTCTGTACACGGTATCTATGGGCTTCGGGTACCACTACAATTCTGCAGCAGCGTTCTGTACATGATGTACGCTCCAGAGTTTCCCAATCACAGGGCAGCTCGTGCTCTGCAGTTCGTGAGTGTTGAGTGTGTGTGTAATATTATTGGAAACATGAACCCAATAAATTGGATGATCCTGTACGTCGGAACGATTCAGTTAATTATTGGACTCAATCTTGCCAATTGACCGCTGCCGTTGCGGCCGATCTGTACCATGTATGGTATATTAGGTATATACTGGTATGATCATGTTGAAAATTAACGTTTGGCAGCGGCGGGTTTTATACCTATACTGGTTACTTATAACACTCTTATGAATTTGATTGCAAAAATTACAGACCTGGACATGTTTGAATGTTGTTTGAATGTTATAGTTATTAATCTATTCAGTATCCCTCTACCTATGTGATATTTATGGGTCGTTTTTCTGATTTCATAATGTTTAAAGCATAATCAATTTATACTCGTTTACGGAAGAAGATGAGATGCGGCAGTCGTACACTAGTTTTATTGTTTTAACATTACTATGAAACAATTATATAAAACTAAGAAGTTGAGTTATATTTCATAGATAAGATATCACAGATAACAAATTCATTGTAATCATCAATACTCGGTCGAAGTTAAATTGTTACGATGGATAACAATAAACATTTAGTCCATGCAAACGACCGTTTTCCAGCACTCGGAGGGTATCAGGAGAAGCGTGATAATATTAAAATAAGCCGTTAGTTGAAGTGAAAAACGGTTACACTGATCGATGGGTTCGGTCCGTAACGTCGTCGCGGAGGTCCCGCTGCTCCGCGCCGTTCCCAGTTCTGCACCGGCCCCACTTGAAGCGTCGGGCACTGTCCGTTACCGAATCACGTAGTTCTATCGAAGTGACGGATAAATATCAACGTGCCCAAGGTGGCGTGGCACCAGAGAGAATTACTACAATTATTATCATGTCGGTTAGAATACCTATGAAAAACGTCCCCGCTCTCGATAAGGTTATCACAAGAACGAGCCGATGGCAGCTTTACGAGACGAGAATATACGTGTGAACCTCCACGCGTGGTGTACGGGCGATCTTCCACACGTTTACAGAATTAATTAAGTCAGTTACCTTGTAAAAAACTTTCACTAAGCTCACTCATGGTATACCTAATAATTAGATATTCAACACATGACGTATTCATAAATCTCGTTTCAAACTTTGATCATCAAAAACCTAATGTTGTGTTTAAAACCAGAATCCAATTAAATATATACGTTCCTAATTATTCATGTTTATAAATACAATCGGCCACGATTTATATTAAATATTTAAGCTGGCAGTTCTCAACGACTCGAGACTTGAATCGATTATTTTCCAAAGATAATAATTAATTAGTAATAAAAAAAAAACAAAACAAAGGCAAGGCAGATCACGTAGAATGTTAAATAATGTCAGTGCGTGACAACAACCGGACACACGAACACGGAGACACACGCATTCTCTATATCCCAACACCACGAACCTGACTGTTGAATAAAGAAGTCCCAACAAGTTGTACCTTTGAATTTGGTAAGGTTCTCCTCGTACACCTGGTCGTGGGAGTCCTTGTGGTCGCCGCGGTGCCGCTTCGGCTGGTGCGGACCGTCGTAGAACGATCCGTTCACGTCCTGCATCGCCTCCTGCGGGTCGAACCCGAGGCGTTCCTTGTAATACGCTTGCGTCGACATTGTCAGCACTCGCACATCACTAGCACACACAAAAAATGTTTACCACTTGTTCTTAATTTGAATTTTTTATCGAGTGGGGTCCCCGCCGCGCCGCCGCGCCGCTCGTGTCGCGGGTAATGTAGGGATCCGCCAAAATCCGGCTACAATACCGCACGCGGGCTTCAAGGTCACCTTTATACCGATTCACCACTGTTTTATCGCGACCGATGCCATCCAGTCGTTCTAAAAAAGGAAAGTTGCAAGCCCCTTGACACACAGTTCTCGCTCTTGACACTAATTTTATTCACTTATTTACTTGCGATATAACTCACTACCTACGCTACTTAATTAAACAGATTAAACTCTACGTTAATGGTTATGGCAACATTCGTTAAGCGTTAATTTTGAATGGAATGTTCTGATTTTGAATTTGAACGTCGGGTTTTTAGTTTCGTTTCGTTCGTTTACTTATTCGGTCTTTCGGTTATCACACATGGCTTCGTCCACATTTGTGCAAACAGCGAAACAGTGGAAACCTGTAAGATAAAAACTTTGGATGATATACATAATATATACGCGGTACCAGTTACCTCGTATACAAATTATTAATAATTTAAACATTCCTTGAAGGTGAGGTAATGACTGCAAAACGGGGACGGAGGATTCGGTAATGAAAAGCCGACAAAAACAACATTATTCACGGTACGCGTGTTGTCTATGTAATTGTAACACTTATTTTGTAAACTTGAACCAATTTTATCCGTAAATAGACGTAATGCCACATACGCTTCGACTGATAAGGCGATCATGATTTCAAACGAACTGGAATCATTACTTGATAAAAGTACTAGTACAAAAAAGAAAAAAGATAACAACACAGTGATTTAGAAAAGAATTACAAGAAAATATGTAATTTCTTAAATTATAAAGTTCTGAGTGCTAGTCGAGTCTATCTAGCGTTATAGTTATTATATCGTTGGATAGAGTGAGAGACGTGGGCTAATGTGAGGGTGATGTCGGTCGGCGATGAATCCCTCGCGGTGTGAGAGGACCGCGGGGTGACAATTGAAGCTGATCTTAAAGGCGGCTGACACACGCTGAGATATTATTTTTGTTGATACCCGATACAGCGATACAGCGTTGAAGCCCGAGCCCTATAAGTCGGATAGTTATGGGTTGCAAAGACATTTTTGAAGTAAATGTGAATGTTACGAATATTAACCATTCAAGTAATTACTTAATGCACATCTGAAACGTTCCGATTAACTTGTAGATATTTGAGTTTGCCCTTGTTCAAAATTGATTACTTCGGAGAACGAAACCAACACGAAGACTAGAGCTACCTACATTTTAATGACCTCATTGTCTGTCATTCTCATGAGGCTTAGCCCAGCAGTGGGACGGTTACGAGTTAGGGCAATAATGCAAAGCGCATTCTATAAATCTAGTTCCATGGATATTTCCGCCAAGCGAGTATCGAAAAGACCAGTAAGTTGTTTTTTATTTTTTAGCACGTATCGTCATTACGAAAACTTGAATCGCGTTGATAAAAATACAAAACAAGTTCGACCAGCATTCCCCCTAATCCCACCGGCCAACTGTATAACGCGCGATCCGTCGCCAACCTTCCATTTACAAATACACCATACCCGGATACATTTTCAATTAAGAAAGTTAAGTTAGTATCTTGTTCATTGGTCAACAACTAGCAGACTGTAGGAGCCTCTTCGTACGCCACTGCGTCTCGGCGCCACTGTTTTTAACGGCCATGTATTTCTGTTTAATTCTCCTTTTTATACCTGATGGGTGGACAAAAGGGGGCTGTGATAGCGAGTAAACGCCGTCAACTATGGACATAGGCAACGGCCAAGGTGTCGCCACTACCTTTCAGGTTTCATTGAAAAGGTAATTTTGAATCTTCGAGCGAAACAATGCTATCTTTTACAGCAGTTTTTCTCGGTAGGTAAATAATAATAATCGAATAAATGGGCCGATGTCATACCTACTACTACCTGCTTTAGACGCGGTGGTTAATTTTTAACCTGGTTAGACCTGACGATTTAAGAAAACAGGAATTTCTCGTTCTTATCAAGTATTTAAAATTTCAGGGAGTTTTAGAGGTCAGTAATTACCGAAAACTTCGAACAATCGCGACAAACGCTAACGACAGCCTAACAAACTTCGTTTCGTTATTAATAAATGAAATAGCCAAAGTTCACAAGTTTCACATAAAATCAAACACAATTACTTGTTTCAGAACAACAACAAGAGACACAGATACAGAGCGAGGCCGGCCCGAGGTGTTTTTACACCATTTTTTGCGAAATTGTCTACAAATCTTGACTGAAGCGCGGCCCCTGGCGACAATAGAAACGTGACATGCAAATTTAGTATCGCACAAGAGTGTCGCTCTGTGTGCCCAACGTGGTCCGACGGTGTACTGAACAGAGCAATCACCGAAGTGAATAAGACACACACACTTTGGTCACTTTTAACCTAATGTGATATGAAAAATATATTTCCTCCAATAAATCACCGAGGGCTCCATGATCTCCTAGTTGGCCCAGTCGACCGCCCTTGACACTGTCCACTGCAGCTGCACCACATGCACTCGCGGCATGGTGTTACAGTGTTGCCCGGTGTCGTTCTAGTGTCAATAATCGAATTCAACTTGCGACCCAGGTATGAACATTTTGGAGAACCTTTGAGTAATGTCGCTCGACTTCTCATTGACGCCGTCTTGTCTGACATTAAATTATTGTTTAAATATAATTTTAATATTAATTTATGACGACGCAATATAACCATTTTTTTATCTGATTATTAATATTGAACAATCATAACTATACAGGTATAGTTTATTGTTCCGTGGTTCACAAACATCACACGTGCGCCTGATTCTATGTTTGCTTGTGTGTGTGGTTTCGCAGGTCAACTAGGAGTTCCCAAATTTGATTACCGCCGCGGCCTTCGCTTTCACGAGCGTGAACCGAGGTTATCCATGTTCTTGGAAGTGTCGTTAGAATTTATCTTGAACACAAATTATTTCTATGTTCTTGTTATTATACGATGATATAAAATAAGGGAACTATAATATACTCAATCTATTAATCGGTCGTGCATTGTTCAAAGCGCACAATTTATCTGTTTGCTAAAATATGAATCGATATTTTAATGGCTCCCACCAACCAGGTGCGCACTGTAACAATGTGCATGTTTAGTCAAAAAGAGCCGGGAGCGACCGAACAACAGAAACTAGTTCGGTTCCCAGGAGTGGGCCAGCCGGCCGGCCGGTGTGCAATCTGATAACGCGCCGAGTGCCCGTCGACGGGCCATCTCGCGATGGCAGCGTCGTATTATATGTTGCGTCTACAACAGACTGTATTGTATGATGTGCGTGTTCTACCGTGTATGTTGCGTGTATGTATGTACTGATCAGATAATTAATTTTTTGTGTAGTTTGGAACTAAGCCACAGGTTGTAAGTCTGTAAGATGATCTTAATATTAATAATCTCATCGGTTTACTTGATTGCTAACATTATATTTGAAAAAATGTATTTTTTGGAAAATATTAATTAAAAGTAATACTATATAATTTAGTAATTTATATTTATAATTTAATATTTTATAAAAAAAAATTAAGTCCTAAATTTTCTTATAACGTTAATTGTTAATCAAATCATTAACAACCATTATTGTCCATATTTGGCATTGGCCACACGCCGGCCGAGTGCGGGTTGGTAGACTTCTCAAAAATACCTTTGAGAACATTATACAGTACTCTCAAATATGATGCAGGTTTGCTCACGACGTTTTCTATCTCCGATGCGAGTGATAATGAACTTGTAATACGCACATAATTTAATAAGTTAAGAAGTGCGTGCTGGATTTGAACTCGACTCTCCCGTATATATTTACCGTGTATTTGACCTACGTTCAAACCACCACAATACCGCTGCTTTAGGTAACCATCGCACGTTTCATTTGAGAAAATTAAATAGTTCAAATGAATCGGTTAAAACATATTACACTTTGAATGAATTCGGTTTCAATCGGTTTATTAGAAATAAAGGATAATAAAATAAGTACTTCTGCCTAGTTTTATGTTGATTCGTAGTAAGACATACTAATTTTGTGATAAAATACAGAAAATAAAATAAAAAGTAACCAAGCTTTGTACAAAAAAAACGAAATGATTATTTGTCACCATACCTTGTCCTACTCGCTAACACAAACGTATGAATTTATATTTATCATCTCAAGTTCCGCTCGAGCTCATCAAGCCGCCTGTACTACTGCGGGCACGCACCACTCGGGAGTACACTACGGCGAGTGGGCCCTCCCGCGGAACACTTCAAGGAGCCGGTCCGCAACTGGTACCGTCCGGCGACGACTGACTGATCGCGTATATTTGATCACACCGATCGTAATTAAAACAGAGCCGCCTTTTACGATTTGAAAATCGATGGATCTCTTGTAACTTTGCAAAAATATTTACGGTGAATGTGACACCATCCGAGGTTAGGACGTTCTTAGGTCTCTCGAAGGTAATCCACGTCGAGGCTACATTTGTTCTGACAACGTGAACGCGGAAGCACGATTACTATAATGAAAATTATCTTCTACCGACGACCAACCCAGCTTCCGACGACCGTCTGATCGCGGTCGAACCGACGCCGCAGCAGATGCGAGCTCGTATTAATAATTTCACGGCACCGGTGGCACCACCGCTAACGGTGAACGACGGTCGTGTAAATTGGAGTCTCAATCACCGTCCGCCGCACGCACAATGGACTACACAAGTTTTAAGTTCGGTTCGCACGACACCGGCTTTGTCTTAACTGTTGCTTACAATGTTGCATTATTTTTATTTTATATACCTCCTATACATATACTTAAAAAGTTCAAATAATACATATAAAATGAGCGGCATATTGTTTATTGTTCCGACACCAACTATAATTGATATGTTATAATTACTTATTTTTGTCTCTGTTTGTCTCTCCTTTGATTTGAATTTTAACCTCTAATTTTAGGTACTTGAATTTATTCACTTAATACAAGTGTATATAAACAGCTGCTCGACATATTATCGCGGATGTTACACATATGTATATAATATTAACGGGTAGTCACGATCGCGGCGGGGAGACCCTTGAAAATAGATTTGAATAGATTTGAAAATAGCAAACTCTTCAGTTTTGCCACCGGCTGTGTGTGTTAACTTTAACAGGAAATCAGTTTCAGTAGACTGACGGATTAATTTAGAATTTATATAGATCGTTAGCATTACGAGTAAGGGAAGAACGGAAATAACATCTCTATCCGGCCCAACAGTCAACCTCACCTGTACGCGTCGATGGTTCGTTAAGAATAATCGGCGGCTGCGACTACGGGGCGCCGCGGTGGTCCCTGCTAGATAACGAACGAGGCTCTGGCGACCGAACAATGGCGGTATATCCATACCACCGGTCGGGCAACCGGCCGAAGAGGCAACAGCGGCCTTGGAGTCTAAATAACTTCTAAAACGTCTGGGGCAGAAGGCAACGGGAAACCACTGCTTCTGCTTCCCAAGAGAGTCAGCATGAAAGGTCTAAGTAAAGCAAACAGTATGTCTGGCGACCCGGCTGACGCCCGGCGCCGTCTTCCCGTGAGAGATGGTGTGAAATGTGACACCGGCCATGCGCTCGTGAATCATCAGGCGCCGCATGGAAATTCTGCTACTGGTGCATTTAATTCTATTCGGCATCCCCATCGCATCGGAACGTGGAATGTTCGATGCCTCAACCAACCCGGCAAATTACGAATTGTGGAAAACGAAAAGCGGAGGAAGAACGTACACCTGCTAGGGATAAGCGAAACACATTGGAAAGGACAGGGTCACTTTACATCTGACCTCGGAAGCACGATATACTTTTCGGGCCCGGAACACCATAGCAGCAGAGGCGTGGCTTTCATCGTGCCGCGATTGTTGAGCAAGTGGGTTTTGGGATATGAGCCGGTTAGCGATCGTATATTAATACTCAAATTAAACACAGTACCGTGCAAGCTTAACATTGTACAGGTATATGCCCCCACAGCACAGTCAACTGAAGAAGTGGAGGGTTTTTACTTGGGAGACTTCCAAGACGAGAGCTTACTATCGATACTAGCAAGAGAGTGGTGGATCGAGCCGGCAAGTTAACAAATGTCACCTGCAGCATTCCTGGTATTGGTATCGTCGACCGCTACATATACCTGGGCTCCCAAATCTGCAATGATGGCAGTTGTGCCCCCGAAATAAAAAGGCGAATTGGGATGACAAAAGACGCTATGACCCGGCTAAACAACATCTGGAAGAAAAGAGGAATTGGTATCAAAACCAAGATCAGGTTGATACGAGCCCTAGTATTCCCTATCTTCCTGTATGGAGTAGAGTCGTGGACAATACTGGCCCGAGAAAGGCAAAGGATTGATGCATTCGAGATGTGGTGCTGGAGAAGAATGCTGAGAATACCGTGGACTGCGAAACGCACCAATGCATCGATCCTGACCCATCTTCGGATAAAAACTCGCTTGTCCAGCATATGCCAGCAACACATTTTGTCGTACTTTGGCCACATAGTGTGCAGGGGCGACGAGAACTTGGAAAAACTGATTGTGGTTGGGAACACCGAAGGCAAAAGATCGCGTGGTCGTTCATCAACAAGTTGGACTGATCAAGTGAAAGACTTGTCGTCCTCCAAATTCTACACGGCAGTACAGAACGCGCTTGATAGAAACCGGTGGAGGCAACTTATTGGATCCAGATGCAACCCTGATGCTGACCACGATCCTCAGACATGAGGGACCGACCCCAGAGAGAGAGAGAGAGAGAGAGCATTACGAGTGAGTAACGGCGGAAGAGCTTACAACTCATTGTCCTCAATCTGTTCGGAATGGAAACAATGAATATTGTGAAAATAACATCAAAAAACATTCAAATAATATTTGTTACAGGTAAGGAAATATTGTGAGGGTGTCGAGGGCGTTTCCTTCCTGTCCGGTAGAGCTAACGTACAGCTCACCTGGGATTCCAATAAACCGTCACACGTGCTAATTCTACTGTAAAGCGAGTTGCTTCAAGGAACCTTGTAAAGGTCGCTTCGACGGGCAACGGTCCCTTAGTCTTCAGTAGTAGCATTGTATTTCTAATCGACCTGACATAGTTTTACAGATACCTACTTTAGTTACCAACTACACAACAGCTCGTTACTTCCATAACAATTAGAGACATATATGAATGCAACGACCGTTTATCGCTCATCTTCAAGGCGTTAATCATAATCGTATAAGAATTCCTTTGGCTGTAATTGTATCGCGCGATAGATTTCATCTTCAAAGGCTTCCTTAAGAGGCGGGACACTCGCTAAATCAACAGTTAAGTGATGACATCACCGTTAAGAAAAAAGTCTAATTAGCTAATACATTGAATGTGGCGGCGGTGCGTCGACCCTGGCACGGGTCAGTGCCGACGGTGGACCATCGGCGTCGACGGACACGACGCGAGTTCATGTGCCACAACCGTAGCGCGCAGCTGCGTGGACCGGACAGTCATAGCTTTAGATGTGGTACTAACAATCTTGTATTTAGCGAATTGGTGCGTGACGGTCGTCGGTGAACACTTGCCGTCACGTGGCTCATCAGAATCTTAGCCGGCTGTTATATAAAAAAAATTCTTACATGAGAATTCCATATAAACATCATTTGGGGTTGTACAGAAAAAAAAATCCGAAACGTTCCCGATAGATGTTGATATATTATTATAGCATAAAGGAGTGGACATGATCACCGGTAGTCACACACACCGACGGACATGACAGTCGTGTGTTTGTGTGTAGACGAACAGTCGGCTGACTTGTGTACATCGTGTGTGTAACGATGCACGCCGACGAGCCGAGTCGACATCGGCGCGGCCACCACCATCCACCACCACCGACCACCAGAACCAGTATCACCGCCGGGCCGCACCGCGCACAGCGACGGCTCACGTACGTCGTCGTCACCAGGTATAACAGGCGGCACCGACATATATATTACTAATAATAATAAGTAAATACCTGGGAGGCTTTTGTATAGAAGGATCACTTACATGCAGTTGACAACTGTTTTCCACGACTGACGCAAGGATGTAAACAACGGCCTACACGTGTCTGACCGCGTCCACTGAGCAGTTCCGTTTCGTAATAACAAGAAGTCCGTATTTAGTAGCAAAACATAACAAATATAAATAACGCGTGACCGAATGGCCCATTATCTCATAAGCTATTAATTATTGGTGTATGTGATGAACTCAATTTTCATTAAAAGTGTTATTAAGTTCTATCGACCCGTATTTTTTTGGATTTTAAACTTGTATTCCAATTTTAGTGTGGCATTACATGCCCGCCAATTCCTCGCACCAGCACCCAGGATTACCGGATAGATAACTTTACTAGGCATTAAACTCGCCCACTGTACCCTTTTGTTAGATTTGTATAATGAGGCGTAAATAAATAAGTGATGTAGATGGCGTGTTTACTACCGTTATTTATCATAGAATGCACATTCCAAATTACCTATAAGTAGAGTGGCAGCATCATACGGACAGACGGACATGACGAAATTATAAATGTTCTATACGTGCAATTGCAATTTCAGTGAATGCTATTCACATCCGCAATCCTCACAACCACATTTTATAACGAAGTTGCACTACGAGTACAAATAACGCTTTCAAATGTGGCTGCTGACGCCGCGAGAACAAAAGAACGCTTCGCCGAATTCAAAGCGACCCAGCACGATAACCTCTGAAGGTTGAATTTGTTTTTTCAGAGTTAACACTTCACTAATTTAAACTGATTTAAACCGAGAGGAGTACAACCCTCAATTAAATACGATCTGGTCCGGTCCACATTCGCATTTGCCAACTGTGTTCTGCTCTAATTTACGATGCGTTTTTACAGACGAGCATAATGTGTGTGTGTGTCTGTCTTCTCGTGATTAATTGTAAGGCACCGGTTATACATGTGGCCGGAGCCTGTCTGTGTTTGACCTGTCTTTGAGAACACCACACACTCGTGCCTCTTCCAGTACGGCGGAGTAAATTTTGAAGATTTCTCCTCTCCTTCTCTAACAGCCCGACTTATAAGACCGTTTTCAAAATAAATGAAAAACATATGTACCTCGAACTGAGCCGAATTAAGTATCGGATTACTTATTGTACACAATCGATGTCACGATTTGATACGATGTGATTCGATACGAGGGGTCATTACTAACATGAAATCTCAGGAGGAACCGAATCAACGACCGATGATTATTAAATTTAAAACACGAGGTACGTTGTGTTGTATTGTTAGGAACCTTTGCCGATGCAGCAACTAATTGGATCTAACAGCTACATACAGTACTTGAACGTTGATTTTCATCGTATATATTATTTTGTGTTGAACGGCACATTATTATATCTCTGTTTTTTTTTTTTCTATTTCCATGGCAATAGCAATATCATCCTACATCCCGATTGTTAAGTTTTTTGCCATAGCCCATTTTACAGCAATCGTTCATATCTAATAGTTATGGCGGTGGTACATCTCGATGGACCTGATACACACTCTATCCATAACAATAACATACCAACAATAGCAACATGTCTCGTAGACTAAACAGACTTAAATTTCTATATCAGAACACAAATCTCCCGAAACTGGTGTTTTATATGGAGCATCATCAGGCATATTCAAAAGTTCGTCGTGACTTCGAAACGATCGCTCCCGCGCGGTCATGGAAGTAACCGTAATGTGCTCTGTAACGAGCATCAGAACCAGTCTGCACGTATCAAGGTCGGGGTGGGGCTTAACCGGTTTACCTCCACCAGTCAAATACAGCGTCTCGGGAACGAAAGGCGAGTTGACAAAAGGAGTTTTTGCAGAAAGTGAACCCACTTGCCGTTTGTAGACTAGTACACATTTTTTACTTAGATCTTCATGTAAATTATCAAACTTGTCATTTTAAGAAATCGATATCACTGGCGGTTAGAAGCCTGCCACAGTAGTATTACAGAAAATGTCATAATTTATTATTAACTTTGTATCATGATAAAACTGACGTAATCTCTTTTGTAAATCAAGTAAAGCAGAATTAAGTAGCCCCCTTAAAAACTCATAAAAAATTGTTAAGAAGTACAATGTAAAAAATATTAAAAGTGTCTGGTTATTTTTCAATTAATTGGCAGACGTTAAGGGAGCAGTTAAAAACAAACAAAAATCAGTGTACGTACAAGTATGCAAGGAACGCGAGGCATTCGAGACGCAAACCGGTTCTGTGCTAACGGGATAGCTAAGTATAACCAGACGCGAACGTACGAATCACGGGTATCGGCGATTTGATGCGGTATCGAGATGTCGGCGGCACCAGCAGTATCTATATGGCCGCTTCGTAAACGGAGATCATTAGAAATGGTCATAGCCCTGCGTCTCGCATAGACCTAAGACCAAAGTCTGGAGCGATTGGACATTGGACGATGTAGTTTACTCCAGGAGTGGTACTTGTGTCCGGGACCTGTCGATCCTTGGCTGTTAGGTTTTCTTTTAGTTGAAGTAAGCCATTGGTAATTCAAGCCATAGTTTACCATGTCACGGGCTGACTATGATTCCTTTCATACGTTTCTGTGAACGGGAGGGCTTTATGCACGCAGAAAACTTTGCTGATATCTCATAATTATTGTTTACATCACTACGACAAGTTTCAAGTTTAATTCTTCCCAACAGTTTTTCTTTTTTTGTATAATTTTTTATGTGATCCAACAAGGTTATGTGATCTAAATTTAAGCACGAATCACAATTATGGATGGTCAATTTAAACTGTGCTATGCCTATACGTTTGAAATATAAATGTGGAGTCCTACTGAGTCACAAATTATCTCCACCTTATCAATATTTCTGATGCCAGCATTATTTATCACCACAATCCGCTCTAACTCATATTAAATATTGCAATTTGACAGGTAAACTTTAATAAATGTTATTGAAATTTGTAAGTAAATTTTACAAATTCAGGATTCGAAGTCTTAGGAAACGTGGATACAATTTTAAGACACTACTGGCGACACATTAAAACTATGCAAGAACCGGACGAAATAGATATTACGGCAACAAAGACGATGAGTCCCACGTAACGTAAGGAAGTGGAAAAGTTCGTTTAATACTTTCAAAGCTTTACACTCCATCTTTCGTGTAGAGGCAGGAAGTAGAAAATAACAGTATTGTCTGACGGAAATGCCGTGAAACGGCCCTCAACAGTACATACCTGTAGTATATGGGGATGCCGGATTTATTGGAATTTCGAATTTACATGTGAAGACTCACCTTAGGATAGGAGCAGAAATATTAACAGAAAATTAATAGAAAAAAATCAAGCCCGGATCGCCAGGTTTAGCACTATTATTATCCTGCAACCTTTACAACAGTATTTTTTCTATTTTCTTATTATTATCTTCATTATTGTCATTTTCAAAGTAACTACTTTATCATATTCACAATCAGTAGTGAAGCAGTACCGAGCTGGCCATGGGCGGCACGCTCTGTATCAGCTAACCCTCCTGCTTGTGTCGGAGTTATGTTTCGTCCATTAGCAAAGACCACAACACCGATCGCACCCAACGCCGATGCAGTTACGTTCCACAGTTCCGCGTCCCGACCGACGGCCGGTCGTACGACACAACGGACGATGTCTCGGACAACTTTTAAAAACTTGATATAAGTTAATCACCCACTTAGCCCTGAGCTATTCAGTAAACTCCACAAATACAAACATAACCTAATGTCTTAATTAATTAACGCCAAATGGTCGATGCATTGAATAAAAAAAACTAAATTTATTATATTTTATGATCTCATATTTGACTAGCGGTCCGCCCCGACTCGTTCAGGACGATAAATTAATTATTTATATTAAATGATATATAGCCTATATTTCATCTGGAATCACGTAACTTTCAATGGAAAAGAATCTTTCAAATAGGTGCCGTAGAACCGAAGATTACTATCTGCATACACACGAACTCACAAAATCCTCACTCTCTTTATAATATTACTACCGATTATATTTCATTACTTCACAACGTGAAATCCAGAATCACTGCAATCTCCATGGCAACAATAAATCCTGACACACTCCTTCAACGCACGTCCGTTGATTCGAGCTGTAACTATTGTTGTAATTGTTGAAAATTGTAACTCTTTCATAAATAAATTGGATGTTGTCCAAAACCACCATCAAATCTGTGTACATACGTTTACAAAACTTCATCTCATACTCGGTACAAAATGACTTTCACTTCACAAATGACGAGAACTGCCAATAATCTCGTACATTGTATCGCATTCCGTCGCCTTTCACCTCGGTACTCCTGTACATCACCGCGGCGGCGGCGACGACGGCGGCGGCGGCCTCGAGCAATGAAAGTACCAATACAAACAACCGTATAGAAGTCACGTCCGGCGATCCTATCGTCTCCGCGAGGGCGAGACCGCAGCGAGACCGACTACTATAACCGTCTTCGATACAACATTGACCACGTCCAAACTGGTCCAGGTTCAGTTTTAACGGATCTTTTATTCGGCTTTCGTTCTTTGATAGTCAGTCCGTAGTGATTTTCAGTATAACTGAATCGATGGAATCGTAATTATACGGTTATGTCTACTGCCAATAATAATTCTAATGTCATCTACATTCTTCTGAATCGGTTGCTACGTCGACGTTACCTACGTCGTTTCACGTACTTTGTATTGTACCGATCATTCGAGTCGCATCACCTGTAGCTCCCGGTTGTGGTATTCCCGAAACCATAAGAATGTCATCGTTGATAAAACAATATGTAATATTAATAATACCTATTAATGATAAGCTGCGCGCGTTTCTTCATTTTGCTTGTGGCTTCTAACATACTTATTGGGTTTAACACACATCGCAACAAAAGTTTGTATCGTTCTATTGAACCGTGCCACGCGTGGCGGCACCCTGACCGTTGCGTTCGTTATCTGCGCTGACTGCGTTGTTATTTGTTTAGTTAAAGGTATTAATTACATTCACCGACCGACCGACCG
>PDGT01000092.1:1181754-1248730 GCA_003671415.1 Megathymus violae
GTAATATTGATACCGTAATTGTCAAGTAAAACGTAACAAAACTGCACATTGACGTTTGTATCTGACCCGCTTTACATAGCGGTACAATATTAACATTTATATATATAATATTAACATTTATATATTTACATATATTTATATAACTTTTTAAAAAATTTTAACATTAACAAAATACTTTTTATTCATTCACTCAACTTCAAACACGTCTGTTGAAATGTGTAGTGTGTGGTACTTGATGTGAATATAGTTTTTTCAAATATTAATTCATTGATTAAATTTATGTAATTAATTTTAGTTTTGTATGGGAGAAAAAAATCTCTGATTTAAGATATTTAGCAGGATATAAATGTATAAACATATTTATTTTAATTGTAATAATTTAATAAACAGTAACTAAAATAAAAATAATTTTACCTAAGCCGGAGTTCATTAAAAAAAATTATATTAGGTACTTGTAAATAAACTGAACATTGGCTACTTGTCATGCCAGTTGGTTATATAAAAATACGACGAACTCGTATCTCAGAAGCGTTGAAGTTAATATATATGTATGTACATAATGACATCATTGTTATAATTAAATATTTGAATTTGATCACCTTGTTTACTGAAAACACGTCGCCTTCGTTGTTACCTACAGCTGTTTATTAGTCATATTCGTACAACTACTTATTGTAAATAAAAATGAATATAATAATGAAAGCGGTCCACAAGGAAAACTTTCGCTTTATGATTTTACCAACAGCATCATTACCGACACGACTGAAGTTAGAATATACAAAAAGTTACGTGCAAATTAAATGTGACGTCGTACATAAATTGAGGAATTCCTCGATTCCGAGCGTTCGAATACCTCCGAGCCGGTCAAGCAACTTCTTAAACGGATTATGGGACACACGATACACACCAATAATAATTACATCCGATGCGAGCTCGGCCGTAATCGATACTCGAACGTCGGTTATAACGGCAAGAAAGGCCGATGTGATCGAGTAAATAAGTACTTTCCCTTCGAAAACAAAAACTTTGACACTCGTTATAATGTTCGATGTACGAAAACCTATACGCGTTGATGTCTTTTGGCCAACTGCGCTAACCCAATTCCTCCGGGACATCGACCGTAACCCACTTAAACGGTCTATTTTAATTTAAAAAAGCTTATCACAACCGGTCACTCGCACCTCGATACGACTTTATAACAGTGAATATTGACATCGTCGCGTCCGCTCACACCGTGCACGATGCAAATTCCGGATAATGATTTTGCAATTTACATAATTTGTGGCATTACGTCGGCTCGCGCCGCCGGGGTTGGCGCGTTAAAAAACAACAGCGGCAAAATACGTATGTAACCTAAAAAAATACCGAATCGATTAGACGACCTCGAATCCTCGATCCTCCGTCATTTCAATGGAGACTTTATTTTACAATAACCCCCAAAGAACGTACAGAAGTACACACGATGACACTAATATACACGTACGGTTTATTTTTGTTGAAACGCCCGTTAATTTTTCGTCAATACAAAATGGCGGGCAATCGTGCCGCGTCGCCGTGCCTCAGCCAACTGACTCGTATACTGTACTGAGAAGCGAGAAACGTCAAACTGGCTTAAGCCGGTATCTCTGTGGGGGTATCGGCTTTACTTGTGTGTCGTACGCAGTGTGGCTATAGGAAAAGGCTTGAATGGTTAAAGGCAAACGTGGTCGCCGAACACCGCCCGGTGACTCAGGAGTCAGTAGGTGGAAAAAAATATATTTGATTTTATTACTTTCGAATATCTATCGACATAGGTACACTTTAATAAGACAAAGTTACGTATTACGTATCACTGAAGCTACAAAAAATAAATATCAAATGTCAAGGCCACATTAAGTCAATAATTCGTACAGCACGTTTGAACCTTTGGTATCATAGAAAAATTACGGAACGAATATAAAACTGAATGAATGTACAAATTATCAATAGTAGTCAAGTAATTAACATCCCGTTTACTTAAAAAATTAATAGTGAACCGTGGTTATGATCGACAATAACAATAACACTGGCGCACATCAAAACAATGACACGCCAAGTAATTGACGTATTTTCGGAACAAAATATCAATGTTTTTTATTATATATAAACTATAATAAAATAAATTTATGTGACGACCATTTTGCTCAGTTAGGTTGGTAGTAACTTTGCTCCCCGAGCGAAGAGCCCCGGGTTCTATTCTCAGCCGAGGAAAATATTTATGTGACAGTTAATGTTTGCTTTCGGATCGTTGTCGTGTTGTAAGGTGTCCAATTGTATTTCTATGCCTATTAAAAATGTCCATCACGAGTATTTCGACCGCCGGTGGTACACAGCCCGGTGATCTCCTGCTGGAGGGCGTATTGCGATCGTCTCGGCCGTTATTATGCACAGTGAGTACCTACACAGGAGCGGTCGGCTTAATAATTGTAATATGGGAGGGGTTTTGTACTAAATTATGAATAACATCCATTACATGTGTATGTAATATAACGTAAGTGGGTCACGGACACGGAGTAATGCAACAGATACATTTTCCTCCATAATAATATGTACTTACTAGGAAAAATAGGCAAATTTATGCCAAGTTCTGTTGTTTTCCTGTAAAAATGTATCACTGTGCATCTTTAAGGATTTAACGACAGCTTTACTCAGAAAACAGATGGTCTCTCCAACGTGACTCACTTTCGGTGCAAACAAGTTCCAATAGTAGTGACTGTATCAATCAGGGCTTCGCTCATAATTAGAGTCGGAGATGCTTTACCATCGCTGAGACAATAAGCGATATCACGACATAAAATCTATACGGTAGTGGAACTATCGTACAACCTGAGAGAGGATGTAAGGCCGGGCGACCCCCAAACTATTACGAGATCAAGTAAGTCTCCGCCGTTGAACAAATCATGACTCGATCAAAAGTAACAGTTGAAATTATCAGATTTAAAATATCATATAGTAAAAATCTGGCAATACCATAACATTAAAATATTACCTATATTGTGTAACCAAGCATCACACAATTTTTTCCGCACGATAATATCCAGGGTTGAGCCGAATCAGCGTTGATTGTGGGAACTTTTGATTTTCTTCTTCAATTAGAACAAATTTGTCACATTTAAAAAAGTTAGCGGTAGAGTGGCTACATCGAATAAAACATAACTGTATCTCGGTGGACCTTGATGAGTTAGTTTTAAATGGATATCATGTAGGATTCTTCAAATCGCGTATGGGAGTCGTACAAAAGTAGTTAGAATTAATGTGACAACACGAACCGATATTTCCATAAACATTGCCACTCGCATTGGATTTGAATTCTGGGTCACACGACGCCATATCGGGCGCCACAAGGGGATCGGGCGCCGAGCGACACGCTGCAAGCATGTAATAATTACTTTATTATTAAAATCGCTTTTAAGGCCCTATTAGGATCCTCTGATTGCATTCGAGGTCGGAGGAGTGGAACATCTGAGATAAATTAAGATTTTTACATCTATTTTATGAACAGTATAAAATAAAGTCGCTAATTTAGTCTGTCTACTTCTGCAGCGCATATAATAATTTGAAACTGCTCAATTATCGCGGTTATAGAAATGTTAGACATGTCTTCCGAAAAAAATATACATAGGTATATGTATATTTTATATTTAGATATGCGTTATAATCGTTAATAACGAAATTTACATTTTGCCGCTTGCGAAGCAGGCGAAGGGAAGGTTGACTGGTTTAATTTTATTCACGCACACTAACGGGTCGTACAGCCTACAGATGTAATTATATCACCACAGGATTATTCGACACCATCGTCAACAGATCTGGCAATCGCTTTATGGTACACGTAAATAAAATAAGCAGTCGGACATCCAACGGTTTAAACCTCGGTTGAATCTGTTTGAACACGAGTGACTCCAGTTTGTAAAATTACGTGCGTAATACAAATCATCAGTCGCTTCGGCGAAGGAAATCATCGTTAGGGAAGCGGCTTACCTGAGACTTCTCCACGATGTTCTCATACATGTGTGTGACCTCAACCAGTCTGCTGCAGGCCGGCACGGTGGACTGTGGCTTTAATCCATCTCATTGTGAGAGGCGACCCGAGCCTAGTAGTGTGAAAATGGTGAGTTGTAAAATATTGTCGTACTATTGAGGTGCAAAAGACACTAGTGGATGTGGCCCATTCGAATTTTGGACTCATAATCTCTATGCAATAAACACTTTCATGAAAATTAAAATAAAATTACATAAAATATTAAAAAAATTTAACTGGATATATTTTATGAAAATCTCTAAAATTATATGAAACAAGTTGCGTCACAAGTCGGCGGTACAATTAGTCTAGATCAAGACGTCATTAGGGAAATTAAGATTGATGTGTACGGCGAATACTGGAGTACTGTAATTGTAATGGCATTATAATTACATCTAACTTTATTGAGATACATCTAATGCCAGTAATTATACTCGTTCGACCCATTTGATGTGTTCATTATCTTCCGATCACCTCGGAATATTGTGAATACCACGAGTACCATGCGCAACAATCGTAAATAAACCGTTTAGAGTGATACGGAGTACCATCTAAACAGGTCTATAATGCCGAAATATAGCAGTGCCTTAGCGCTGTCGGCTTTTCCCCTGACGATTGAAGATGTCAGATCACGATCAGTTCTTACACTGCGATTTTAATGTAATATTTAGCTGCGGTGCTTACTACAAAGGCAAAGTGAAGGATCTCTAAAGAATCTTTTCGATTTAAAGAATGTCCCCTCGAGACGAGACCATTGGGCAATTCCAGTACATTATACCACCGATGCACGCATTGCTATCACTAACCGCATATAACACGGAATTACAGATCTACAAAGAAAAACTCAAAGAATTTCAACCAACAATTGAAGGATAGCGTTTTAATCAGTTTCATTTGTAATTTCGCAAACAGCCTTGTCGGTGCCGCAATCAGGTCTGAAGGCGGTGCGGTGTCTCGAAACACCTAACTCGATTTGTAATCATAATTCTTGTACTTCCTGTAGGCAGCGAACAGGTTAGTTTGTAAGGGCGTAAGTGAACGTTACGCTGAAGACAAAAATAACAGATTAACTGATCCGTTTCAAATTTCACCTATTGCACACCTTTCAAATCTCTAGTTAAAAGAACCATTATTATTACTTGTTCACTTGACTTGGAGAAATTGCTGCTTGCTATTATTTATTTCTCAAGGAATCAATAGTTGTAAGACTCAGCAATCGGACTACTTAATCGTTTGATCGGAAGCACAAAGTCGGTGTAGCAGAAATTCTGGTAAAAGCTTACGGTCTAAAGATTCTTACAGTTAACATGATATTTTGTTGGTTTTGTTATATTTTTTCTCCCTTCTCCACTTCTCTCATGCCGTCCTAGTCATCAGCGCGGCATTATTATATCTCTAACAATTGTCACCTCGTCATTTTCTCCCCTCTCAGGTATATCTTGACAAAGGTCATCGTATATCACTATGGGGGTTGTGAATGATTAATTAGAAATACCTAAGGCAATCGTGATATTCATATGTCTTGGCCCAATCCGAGCGTCGTGTCTCAGCGGCGTGACTAACCCAACAGGTATGACGCTTCAACGGCGTGTGGGTCTCGCTAATTACTGGTGGTATTTATTCATCGATTCAGGCGGGTGGCGTAAGTTGTCTGTGTACATATTGCTCACACGCAATACCTATATTTAGGTATCAATATGTAGTTTACAATATAATATGAAAGTTTCCTACTAACATAATTAATGCAGATCATGCAGCAACACGTGAATAAATATTCCTCAAGTTTACGTACACATCTTTTAATAAATAAACGCAAATATCTTCACATTAGGATTATCTACATCGCGACTGGAATTAATATAAGTAGGTATCCTATTAAGACATCGCAAGCAGTCAAGACCTAATAACATTTATATGTTGCATAAATGGATCGGTAGAGAATCATGTCCCTTATATTAAAAATACATATACAAGAATAATCCAAATTACAAACATGTATATGCAAAGTAGATCACAATGTGACGTTGCAAAGTAAATTAATATCTATTAATTTAATAAATATGAAAACTTTCACATTTAAGTCTTTCGTGCAAATATGAGCTCATACAACACGGCGACTACCGTAGGCTTATTACTGTAGGGGCGGCGTAGCTTTCCCTATGGACTTAAACTTTTAACTAATTACTTAAACTATTTGTGCCTGAAATACAACACAACCCAACGGGGTTTATGAGGAATCTGGACTTCAAAATATGAAAAGACAAAATACTTTGGTTTAGCAAGGTCTTATGGTTCGCCCTCTGATAGTGGCCTGAGGCTGATTGGCTCTTTAATCTAGGATCTCACTTTTCCCGATCGAGTAGCAGTTAAGGGCCGGTCGGCGCAGGACGGCGCGGACGCCGCCGCGGCCACAAATCAACGGTGCGCAGATAAATCTTACATTAGCATACCGGTGCACCTCAACTGGTGAGCTTTCACAGCTTCACTCGCAATATGCGAGTTTAACCAACGAGTCACCAAGAAATTTATATACAACCAGTAACAAATGTAAAAATGGTAGTGGATAGTGTGAAAAATTGCATGGCTAAGATGGGAGTGATGATTGAGATGGCGAATGACAGAGTTGAATCGAAGAAGTACACTGCACTCAATCTGATGACGTCGTATTTGAAGGGTAGTATTCGATGTGTTAGCATAAATGATGCCAAATCATCGGGATCATGGATTGTGATGGGTGTATCACAGCGCTCAATTCTGGGTCCTTTTGTATTTCTAGTTTATATTAACGGTTTGTTATGTCTTATTTATACGGATCTGATATGAAACAACTTTAATATTTAAGATTAAAAGATATAATTAAATGGTCTACATTTCTTTTGGTTTTTTTTTGGTTTCTTTTGGTTCTATCACCATAGACAGCTAACTTCAATAGGGCGCCCATATATTGGTTCTCGCAGATAGACTGAGGAGATCTGTTTATGCTAGGAAAAAGATAAGACTACTTAAGGATGTAGAGACAGCTGGTCTTAATTATTTTGCCTATTTTTAAAGTCTTATGTTTTATGATACCTTAATGTAAGGTAAGCAGCCGATGTTTATTCAATATTTGTATTACAGAAATGAACTGACCGGAAAAAAAATTCCCGCAACCGACTTTGTGCAAGTTAAAACTTTGTAATTGTCATAATAATATGTGATTTTAAAATATTTGTTGTGAAGTTTTTTTCATCGATTCTTCTCCTTATTGTTGTTAAAGCAACTTTTCGCAACGGCCTTAGAAGAAATTGAATATAGTATGTACGTCGCGCTGAAACTAATGAACGGGAAGAGGATGCGAACCGTTTTATAGAACCTCAGTGAGCAGCATTCATATCAGACTGCAGTAGGTGACGTCCGTACTGGATGGCTAGGTGACAGATGATCAACGATTCAAAATATCGTAACAGTTGAATTTAGACAGCTCAAGAATCCCGGTCAAACGGCCGCCAGACTACCGTGAATTCAGTCACAAATACAAAACTATCCTCGGTAAGCCTTCTCATGCTGAGTTACATGGCCGGTCGCTTTTTTTTTGGTTTTTCTTTCAATATTATTCAATATTCAAAAACATTTAATCATATAGGTATTCAGTAAATACACTTATGAACGTCATTTTTTGCTTCTACCACCGTTTCGAAAAGGGGCTTTAACAATGAGGAGAAGAAACGGCGAAAGAAACTCCTCAGCACATCTTTTACACAACATATGGTAATTACAAAAGTTTAAAGTTTAAACCTGTGCGGAACTGGTTTCGAAACTAATTTTGTCCAGGCATCCTTTTCATTCATGTACTCATCTATACTATAATATCCCTACGTCAAAAGCCCACCGTTAGCAGACAGGCAACCTGATAATAAATGGTCACCGCCAATCATGGACATATGTAAAACAAAAGATATCATAGACGCGTTTCCGGCAAATAAGGAGTCGAAAAACCCGCCTATTACTAACAGACATTGGGACAAAATATTTCATGATTAATTCTAAAATAAAGATAGTAGCGAGCGAAGCAAATAAAACTCTGCCAACGTGGACGATTATCGTCTTAAACGGAGAGTACAGAGCCTGGCGACCTACCAACAGAAGAGACAGGGCGTCATACCTTCTTCCGTATTTCTGTAGTTTGTACCTACTCGTGTACCACGAATAGGGGAAGATGGCTTGGACTCAAGAATCTATTGGGCCGCTTACATCCCAAAATACTCTGGTCATTACAACTCTGAGATCACTGCCCTGTTACAGCTGCACTGATGTGCTCAATCATACGTGTGTCACAGATAAGATAGCGGCGATGACAGATGTTTATCTATTGAGGTCGAGAACTCACTGTGCAAGCGGGAACGTGTCAGTGATCACTTATGCAAATAAATATAATTATATTTTATTTTTTAACTGGAATAAAAAATTAAAATATATAACACTTAAGTTCAGAAAATGTCTATAATAGTATATATCTAAGTCGATATCTCTCTAGTACTGTTCCTGCACTTAATTATTTAAATAACGTATTATATTACACCTATAAGATGTAAATAAATAATAACAATAAGTAATATGTCTCCATCAATCGTACAGTAAAGTTACAGCTACTTACAAATATCAGTCTCCCGTGTACGATTACACGGCCGTCGAGAGTTTACCGCGGCGTAGGACTCAAACGAAGGGTTCATTGCCTTCGCTATTTGCAACACGTAAATGCATTTACTATGAAGCCGTTTTACGGTTTTCGTGAGCTTTAAGCATCCATTTTTAGAGACCCCTGTTTAATTCACTGTCAACCTTATCCTACCAACAATAAGGTTTAGCAGGTAACGCAATAGTAACTGGAACTCCGGTTGTTTCTATATTTCCGGGCTCCTGCGTTGTACTTAAAACTTTATTCGTAAGCGAAATAAAAGGGTTTATGGCAATATATGGTACAAATCATAGTTTACGACATTGATATTTAAGAATAAACGATGTGTTAATTTGCTGCGTTTTCAGTTTACAAGAATTTATACATAGACCTTGTTCTTCTCGAAAATGACGCCATGGAAGGAGATCTAAGAAAAGTTATTAAAGCATCTCAAACGTGCATGTTTACCGCTGCTTTTACTACCCCTCTACTATATAGTCCCAGGTTCGCGGTTGTTTGCACGTCTCAAATTTGTGAATTTCCATGACACTTGTAAAACAAAGAATACAATTGCATTTGCGGGCTGGAGCGCTATTATAAATATTGACTCACGTCGGATCAATTTATAAATTAATTCAGAAATGGCGATATCATCACTATACCCTTCCTTATTCCGGTATCCGGTTTGTAATTGTGTGTTTCATACCGGCATGAAAAATAACTTGGACGCGTTTTGATAATAACAAAAGACATTATATTATATATCGTCATTCGCCGTTCTATACTCGAGTCGGTTAAGTAGTGTCGCACGCCATACGTTCCGAGCTTCGATTTTGAGACGAAGCCCGAGCTCAGCACAGACCAGTTTTACACAATATGGACAACTATATGTGTACGGTTACTGGTATTGTTAGTCACGTAAGGAATTATTTTATTGTTAAGCTATTAAACCGTGACACATAATACCATAAAACTATTTATTGGATGTTAGTTTGAACCGATGATATAATTTATATAAATCGGTCCGAAGTAGTACTACATATGGTTCATCGGCCGTATATTTGGACCGATATGGTTCCTGGTCGATAAGCGGCTGTGTCGCCGGTCTGCAGCATTAGATCACGACGCCCACGTTGGTACCCACTCGGTCGGGCTATATTAGGCCTTTCTGGATACGTTGACAACATTCCGCTGCTGCGTTGAATATGTCTCACCTTAATTACGCTGATGAAATTAGCGTTACGGCTTTAAAACGTTTAAGAGGCTTTTTTCCTCCGAATTTCATAATTTTCCTTTTTTTTAGATCTGTGATACATTGTGCAGGTTCATTTCGGTTTTTAGCATTCCTAATATATCTTTGTTAACTATTTTTATTCCAAACAGCTTCTTAATTATTGTTCAATTTGTATAAATTAGAGTAAATAATACAAATAAAACATACCATATTTTACTAAAAAAGATAAAAACTAAATGAAAGTATATTTTAATTGATTGAAAATATTATATATCTTATCAAACACACTTGGCAACGACATCGAAATTATCAAATTAATTTATGCCCATCTTTCAAGTATCCCGATATGCAATAACTATGTACCTATCGCTTGAACCACGGCTTTGTGGAATAAATCGTTTGATTGACATTGTTTGTTTGCTTGCAACACCGAATTAATGACGTGTCGAATGTGTGTAAGGTGATTTATGGTGGATCACATCACACGCCGCAACCTTAACATAGAAATTAATTACACTCCACGAACAAATGTTTCAGAATTAATGCCAAATAGACCGGCGAGGAGCCGAAAACGAACATAATATAATAAAAAATTAACTTAACACAAATTTCTCGTGCGAACGTCCGATAGGCTGGACCATAAGTACCATTATTTCCATGTGATCTATGATCAGTATAGGTTTGTGATCTTTACGTGCGCGACAGACCTCAACAACGAGTGACTGACACATGGTGGTTGTCAAAACCAGATGTTGAGTATATTGGCAGTCGACTCAACAATGGGACCATATGGGCGTGGCAGGTAATTACGCCTACATGTTATAACACCTGGGGTATCGGTCTCTAAGTTTCAGTCCTGAGCTACAGGCGTGTAATGGATATTAGATTAATATATATATGGATAACAACCGGGTCTATTAATATTTCGTCGGACTTATATACACCGAATCGTGAAACGCTCGGAGCCCGACGGCTTGTGGCCACAGAAACTTAGTCGGAAGACATCAGGGTTGGGCGCTAACCCCTGCGTCGGTCTGTTCTGGAGCAGCGTTGTGTAGGACACCTTCTAAATTAAGAATACGCTGCAGTGGGCCACTATTGTTAAGGCTTTGATAAGAAAAGTTAAATTGCTCTATTTTTCTTTTAAGAAAAAATTAAGAATCGTCGGTGCCGACGTCCTCGACCGGACACCAAAGTGTTTAAGGGTTAAAATTAAAAGCGCGTCGAATCAAACACATCACCTTAAAGGAGGCCGTTCAAACGTACTCCGTCGTGATTCATCATCGACTCTCGAATATGCTTTCTTTTAATATATAGTTTGAACAACTTTGTTAAGGAGCAGTCTTGACAGTAAGTAAAAAATTATCGCGTAACTATTATTACAGAGGTGAAACTGGACATTTCCAGGCCTGCCTAGGCAGTGTAATGATAAATGAATGAATGAATTTATTTATTTGTTCAAGCGTTTACTTTACTGGTTACACCAGTGTACAAATATTTATTATTAACTTAACTACATTTAAAGTCTTAAGAATTGCTTAAATTATCAAATTTGCATCATCATTACATTCATTTGAAAATAACAACGTCTATGTTTAAATATTTACGTTAAACTGTCAATTATAAATTATAATAGGTCTTTACCTATGAAATTGCCGTTTTTCATGAAATAAATGAAGCGTATTTTTTTATATTTTTTTTATTTCTATTAATTAAAGTAATCAGCCATGCAATCAATGCATCTTTGCCAACGCATTGGTAGCTTATTGATGCCCTTTTTGAAAAAATCAGCTGGACGGGAGACAACAAATTCTTCAAAGGCATTTTGTACTGTATCTCGGGTATTGAATTTTTTTCCCGCCAAGAAGTTATCCAAATTCTGGAAGAAATAGAAGTCTGTAGGCGATAGGTCTGGTGAGTACGGCGGATGACGGAGAGCTTCCAACCCCAGCTCTTGTAGCTTAGAGACCGTCTGCTGTGCAGTATGAGGTCGCGCATTGTCATGCAGGAGCAGTGGAGCCGAACGATTGACCAAAGCTGGTTGGAGACGTGCGAGCTTGCCATCATTGTGTTCAGTTCTTCACAATACACATCTGCAGTAATGCTCGTCCCGTTTGGTAAGAAGCTGTGATGAATTACACTCGCGTTAGACCACCAAACAGTGACCATCACTTTTCTAGGGATAAGTTTTCGTTTAGGGCATTGTTTGGGTGCTGAACCAGGGTCCAACCAACTTGCTGAGCGCTTACGGTTGTCGAACAGGATCCATTTCTCGTCACAAGTAACAATGCGGTTCAGAATTCCTTCATTTGTATGCCTGTTGAGCAGTGCAAGGCACGTCTCGACGCGTACTTCACGCTGGCGATCATTAAGTTCGTGGGGTACCCATTTGTCAAGCTTTTTTATCTTGCCAATTTGACACAAATGGAATAATATTGTTTTGATGCTAATGTCGAAAGCTGCTGCTAATTCAGCCGTAGATTGAGTTTCATCACCTTCCACAATCGCCTTTAATTCGTCATTGTCGTCCAAAGTTTTCGGACGACCACGGGGTTCATTTTTCAGTTCAAAATTTCCAGAACGGACGCGGAAAAACCAATAACGGGTGGTGCATTCGTTTGTAGTGTTCGCTCCGAAAACATCGTTGATGTTACGTGCCGCTTGTGCCGCTTTGCTGCCACGACGGTACTCATACTCCATAATTACACGAATTTTTAACGTATCCATGATGACGAAAAATGTTCGAATGCGTTGAAAACAAAACACTAACTATTAAACAAATGACGATTTTAGAAAAAAGAATTCCATGTTTTAAAAATAAAATTAATTTGAAATTAGAATTATCAGCCAAAAAAAAATATTTCGATTTGAAATGGCCAGTATAGCAGAACGGCAATTTCATAGGTAAAGAACTATTATAATAGATTTAGTCATAATAGTGTTACGAAGCTTCTCGAAGGACAGCCGATAAGAGAAAGTCGGCATGTTTACACAGTTTCTGGAAGGGTGGCCGGCCCTTACATTGAAATAATAGAAATAATAAAAGTGAAACCCAGGTAATAATAAAAACTTGCCTTAGGCAAAAGGGGCGAGATTGGCATACATGAGGGCCGAAATAGGGTTGTTTACCTGACCCGCTATTGTTATGTCAATTTCCGGGAATCTTTGTTGTTGTTGTTTACTTTCATGAAGGCCGTGGAAGGATCTGGAAGCCCGGAAATCGATATAAATAGCGGGTAGGGTCGGCCACGGCGCATTCGGTTTCCGGATACGAAGTGAATGCCTGCGATCTACGAGTGCAACAGTGATTGTGAAGTGTGTGTGAAGTAAAATAGTCTCTGCGGAATCACTTTGGCATTTTACGATCCTACGGATCCTGATACGTAACAATAGTATTGATTAGCACGAAAATAAATTATACTGGAAAATATTTATGTCAAATTGAAAAACTTTCAATAGATTTAGTATAACGCTACGAGGTCGTATTGCACCACAAATCTCCAGAGCGGTGTGAAAGAAAACACAACACGATAAAATATAATAATGTTACGTGTCAGGATCCGTAGGCTCGTAAAAATGCCACAATAGTTCCGCAGTGATTTTATTCTACTTCAAACGCACTTCACAAACACGGTTACACTCGTAGATCGCAGGTATTCGCTTCGCAGGGAGAGAACTCTTCACTTCGTATCCGGAGACCGAATGCCTTGTGGCCGACCCTGCCCGCTATTTATATCGATTTCCGGGCTTCCAGATCCTTCCACGCCCTTTGTTGAAGTAAACAACAGGAATTCCCGGAAATCGACATAACAATAGCGGGTCAGGTAACAACCCCATTTCGGCCCTCGTCTATGCTAATCTCGCCCCTTTTGCTTGAGGCATACGGGCCAGATTGGCCTGGAGTGACCCAGGTAGTTTTTTATTACTACCTGGGTTTCTCTTTTATTGCCTCTATTGTTTGCCTCTCCGTAACGGTCGGCCACCTTTCTAGAGACTTCGCAAGCCTGCCGACTTCGAGAAGCTTCGTAACAATAATAACAATAAAACATGAGCGAACACGAACGAAGTTTCTCCTTCTTCGGCAGCCAAGTCAGTAATAACTGATCTACGAGAGCATCTGTACAAAGGAGAGTCCCACCCAGTTCAGTATACCCACCTACTACGACCATAATATGTGCAGTATACAGTGAGGCGACACTCACGCGCGCCGCAGCCGCCACGCCACGCCACGCCACGCGATTTATGTTCTGCATTAGTATTAAATATTCGTCTTCCGTAAACGCATATCGCTAATTACAAGTACAAGTAGCAGAAGCTGCACTTGTCACGCCGCATGCAAACGTTAACGACATCTTCAATTAATAACTGATACCATGAAATGTTTGTTTACTGACAACCGAACTACGTATCGTGGAAATACTAGTAAGATGACGTGATAGTTCACGATAATAATCCTCCACAGCTCTCCTGAGCGCATCATAGACCTAAAAAAACCAAAACGTTTCCTACTGGGACCACTCAATAAAATAGGTGTTTCGTGCTTTACTTTTGCTCGTTTTCAGTAATTTATAAAGAGCAACACAATACCCTGGTGTAAAACACCAACCGGTCGGTACTACGTTGATGGTTAAGATTTTCTCATTACTTCAATTTCTCAAGGACGCAATGTCCAATGCGTTCACACTATATTTCGTATGGGATCTCGTATTAGGTGCTCGTTGTGTCCCGTACTGCAACGTCGAAGCGGCGCTGAACGGCGATACTGACGACACGTGTGCTGATGACATCAGCCGAGAAGCAAACCTACGTGCTCATTCGATAATGGCCCTGCCGCCTCCGCCGCGCCTACGCCACGATCACTACCCGGTGTTTAAGGGCACGCGTCGTTAATATCTGCGTGTGATTAACAAATATCACCTCGATCTCGTCCACCTCTCGAGGCTGGGTTTATTATATGAAACGACATTGAGATATATATAGATACTAAGTCTAACGGAATTGTTGTACTGCAAAATTATACATAACTAAATCTTTCAGGCGGACACAATTAGTCGAATGTGCCCTGTAGTTCTTTCGAAAGACGTCAACAGATCGCCGCTGGCCATGAACCGATCCACACCGGTTCTGAGCTGAGCCGGTACATTGGTATTCTGTGCGATCGTACACTTAGCCCAGGCCAACCATACATTTCCTACCTGTCTCTCATTAGGTCCGCGTGCCAGCGAGCAGGGCTACGTGAGTGTTGCCAGCTTTCTACAGTTAATTAATTATTATCCTGTTGCTAAATCACTTTCATGGCCTAAGCTGGACTCTCAATATTCATCGTTACCAGTCTGCGATGAAGCAGCCTCGCAGAGTAAGCGCCAGGCGGCCTCAATGGGAGACACGATTAATAAACGATGAACCACGTCACCGGAATACAGTATGACCGATTATATGATTTTTAGAACGTTATTGAAAATTTGGATATGTGTAGTTCTTAGTACTTTGTTAGGCGACTCAGTAAACAGTTACAGACCAGTTCAACGAAGGGTTTTCGATTGAAATCCCGGAATGGTTGAAAGCAATATAAACGTTACGCGTACGGTAACATATCAACGTCACTGTGTATGTGTTTGTGTATAAGAAACGTTCATTTATTTGTTATCACGTCAAGAACCGACTGCGTACGACCTCAAACAGCTGGTCATCTGTCGGCTGGAGCGTCGCCGTATCTCAGCAGACGGAAACACGCAGACGTTAATGATCCCCGAGATGGACGAGGCAGCCGTAACGCATGTCCTGCGCTTAGCGTCGACTGCAAACTGTTTGCACACTGCTGTGATTATGAGAGATATGGTTCAGATCATCTTCCACGAGAAGGTCCTGGGGCTGCTGCCGCTTCCGTTGCTGCGTAGTTTAGCAACACGAGCAGGGGAAATCAGTTCAATAAAGGACCCTTCAACTACAAAATGTTAACGTCAGATTTGCCGTGCAGCTCGTTCGTTGCGTGTTTAAACAATAATAATTGACAAACAATGCGGTCTGCGTTGATGATCCACACATGCATAGTATGTTTGTACGGTTGGAATATAAAATATGTTTGTAATGTCACAACTAACCCGTAGAGAGCTACCGTCTGACTAATCAGAACATGTCCCGTGTTAGTATTTCTGTTTAGCATCACGCTTGTCATATTGCACGATGCATCCAGACGTATCGCATGGCGCGATCCATCTTTGGTGTACTTCGCTACAATATGAACAATGTTCTTACGGGTGTGTGACATCTACCTCGCCGCACTTGTTCAGTTGTGGAATATATAAAAAGTAGAACATTATTTCGTCATACCATTTTTTTTCTGGGGGAATCTTTCACACTCCACAAAGTTCTGAGTTACTTGGGATTCCTAGCCACTAAAAGTCTTGTGCTTCCCAAGTTAAATGCTTCACTTCGCCATCCTGACAAGATACTACGGATTATGGCCACGTACCGCTACTATTTCCACGGGATCAGAAAAGAGACCACGAGTATCAAGAACCCCAATTCTGAGCACCGCAGTGCGACCCAGTCTCTACTCGGGAGTGGAGCTATAGATCGAACGTATCTGAACTATACCTTCTATTGGCCCGCGACATTCGTTCTCAAGTGATTAGGCATGTTATTAACTTGGATGTTAAGTGTCAACTGCTGCCGAGTGACAATTGTCATTGAGCAGATGTGACTGTAGTCGATCACAGATGCATCCCTAAGGTTGAGATATGACTCATTTATAAGTGTCGCCGAACGAAACACTAAATAGAGAAAGATAGGGTTGCTTTAAAAACTTGTTTCGACAATCAACAGTTTCGCCGCTACGTCAGCCCTAATTCCGATTTGCACAAAGATTAGTTATATATCTAATAGTATTTTCGACTCAATTTAAAATTTCAGAGTTTAAAATATTTTAAAGATTCATCACCTGTGATTGTCTTTAAGATGGGCCACCTTCATATACAAGGGGCTTATAAACCTCGACAGCCTTAGGTATATAAACCGTTTCTAAATTTTGCACCATAAACAAATATACATGCACACAAGCATTAAATAATTATGTCCGAGGTAGTTAGTTGTCCACAGGGTCAACGACTTAATTGTAAAGATATGTATTATACCCAACACAGCGTGCGATTCCCACGCAGCCGCCGGCGGCGCGGCCTCACCGTGAGTCCGAATGTAGATGTAGATAACCAACTCGGTATCGAGGTTATACGACTGGTTCGAGCGACGACGATTCTTCTCCATCACCGACATGGGAATGTTAATAAATAAAAAGGAACTACTAAAGTATTAATGTCTTCCTTATCGTACCAGTGACCACTTACAATCGGGCAGGCAAGCGGCACGTCGGCTCGTTCTAACTAAACATTTGTTTACCAATAACGGGGACCTCGAAATTATCTCACACTCCAGGCAATGCGACGTCGACTCCGCTACTGACGATGACCACTTATGAACTCTTTTTTTTTCTTTCTTTCTTCGAGGCAATCTCCCCGTTTTGAATATTAACGCAAAAATAATTTTATCGAAGTATGTGTGTCGAATTATCTGAAGGTATCACACGCGGTCGGAACTCTAAAGGCGTGACATAACTGACATGTTGCGTTCCCGTTTCACGGCGCACACACAAGAGACTCACACAAGACCACACATTGAATATTCTTAATTAAGCAAGCATCGATTAAAGAAATTGGGCCACACTGGGTCGGAGAGGAACTGCCCTGATGAAATGCACTTTGTTCACCACAACGAACCCATTCATTATATTATCTGTCTGTACACGTGCGCCCACTGTGAACTTCTTTATTGATAATATTTATATGAAAGCAGCGACTGGAGCATACTGCTCCAGGTGGTTGCTACTGTCGCAAATATTGAACGAATACGAACCTCTAACATACAAAAGAACTGTAAAACGCGAGCATTATTCAAGAAGTACTGAACCATTTTTGACGTGATTTTCACTATTCGAAATCCTACGACCTTGATCGTTATCGTTATCGTTCCCAATACAATATAATACATCAACGTTCCGATAGCAACTTCCGATAAGGGCTCCGCGTACCGGTGTGGTGTGGTGTGGTGCGGTGCGGGGCGGAGAGGGGACATCGGAGAGCTACACGTCTTTACGGTAAACAGTAACATTGGATTGGAGTAATCATGATCACATAAGAAACTAGCCGGCATCTGCATCAGGTGCGAACGTCAAGAAGTAATGGCGATTTCAACATTCCAATACGTAACGCATATGATATTATTTTATTTCAATTCATTTTAACTCATTAGTACTGTTTTGTGGTATGTTTGAAGTCGATTGATTTTTTAAAAGTCTCTTTATATTAACCTACTTTATTTTCACGTATGTACATATAATTAAAATTCGAACAGTGTGGAGGACGTACTTGACACTAGAATTCCATCGCGGGCAGGGTCGTCAGGGGGACGACTACGGCGGGACACGATTGACTTCTTACCAAATATTTTATATTCGTTTTTATATTTTATATAATATTTTTGGCCAAATCGACGTGTCCTGCCGGTCCGACTTTCGTTAGGGTTTTATACTTTGTATATTATCGCATGATCCACGAAGCGCCTGATGGAACAATACGAATTAAAGGTGATGTGATCCTTGATTTATTTTAATGTAACGAAATTAATAAAAATCCTATAATCTTTACATATAATAAAATTCTAACTGATCGCTTTCTGTACATGAAGGATATAATGAGAAAAATTTTTATTAGTGGCCTTCATTAATGCAATAGAACAAAAAACAATAATTGTTAGAATTTTTGTCTGTTTGTCTGTGCGTTTGTTCGTGCTAATCTCAGAAACGGATGATCCAATTTCATTATCGTTTTCACTAATGTCTTGCAGTGGGCGTCACTTAAGATTTAAAGTTCGTTTGATTTCAATTCCTCCATAAAATGGTTATAAATTAATTTAAAATAATGCAGGTACTATTTCTTAGCGTAAGGCGTAGTTTTTCCGAAGCGAAGCGAGGGTAGTTTGCTAGTTTAATAATAAGTAAAGATTAATATACAATTAAAATACAAACCGCACCGAGATTTCCATAATCAAGTGGTTCCCGTTACGTTATGTTTCGTATTCTGCTGCGTGGTACCTCTGAAGCGCACCGCCATTTTTAACTTTTCTTGTGTTCTAACAGTTTACGTTAATAATTGTTTAAATTTGCGGTTCATCTGCTCGCCAAACAAGATCACGGTCACTTTTATAGCTCATCAAACACTAGACCAACGGTGAATAAACATACCGACATAAGAGTTTATAATTAACTGTGCGTGCGTGCGTGTGTGTGTGTGTGCATACGTGCGTCCGCGCATCTGTTTTTTAATGTTAATGGTCGACAAACCAGCAGACGAGCCATCTGATAGTAAGGTGGTGGTAGTCACCGTAGCCCGTAATATTGGACACTATCGGTCTCGGTGTCTCGACTATTCTCCCACGTTATGATTCCAACCGCCTCAGTCCGTGACACACGAGCACCGCACTGATCAGGTAGCCTCTCTGTTACTGGTACTCTGCCACTTAAAAAAACAAGCGCTTATTGAATGTAAACAACTTTTTGTGATCTACTATTCAATATTTATACAACGTTACGCGTAGTTATATATGTATCGCATATTAAGTACGTATTGATCCTGTACAAGGCCGAATGAGATGATCGATGGTCCGACAGATTCGCTTTCAATAACATGTTTTCGAATGACTTATAATAGTTGTAATTTTTTTTAGTTACGAGTTTTAAACGTGAAATATTTTATGTATAATGAGAACAACAATTACTTGTATACCACTTATGTACATGTATGTATCACCAAAGATTACGCAACTTGATGCCAGCTTATACTTTTATACAACTTACCATTTCATTTAATCACTGTAAGTGTATAGATTCTGCAAAATATACACATTAAAAACACAATGCCACATAACCATTCACGTTCTTTATAATAATTACACTTTTTTATTAATATATACGTCAGAGTTCATATTATATTGAAAAACCTACGTGACCGCGATCGCGACGCACACATTTTGTAAGTTGAAAACAATACCGAAGCACTAGATAGGTAGAGATTATCAACATTGATATCTGATCAAATATCAATTCAAAATAAATAAATTCCTATTATTACAGGAACTAGATCCATTATCTGAATAAAGATTATAATACTTAGTTAAGACCATAAAAAAATCTCGATGTTACTAGAATTTGAATCCAAATTTACCTAAAACAAAAAATAACATGTAACTCGCCAACGCCATCTATGTACACAAACATGAACTACGATTACCGCGTAGCAAATTGTATCGGACGCTTACACAATTTAGAAGCATCCTCACTAGATGGCAACATAAGTGGTATATAGAGAGCAGTGCTGACTGCCGACTCGATAAAAAATTGAACAAGGACCGTATGTATCTGATATTTATTATCATAATTTACTTATTACTTGTAAATAATTAAAACTATAATGATCACATTACGACGGTATAACGTATCCAATTCTTATTGTTAACGCATAACGGCATAACGAATGACAATGCAAACCGCGTCGTCCGTACAGACGGACTTTTCACAATAAAAGGATGGATACTCTACGTACGATGTGTTGTTCGATGGAGGAACGGCGACGGGGGAATTATTTCGAACAATTCCTGCACACACTTCCCAAAATGCACCGTATAGAAGACCGAGAGGCCGGCAACCCCGCGCCTGCTCTCAATGTTTTTCAGATTGGTACCGACCTCATATAGGCCACCAATGATCCTCTCTAGACGACTCTATTTCACTAGCAAAAATCAAATCGATTGTGGATATAGTGCTTTTTCAAAGTCTTTAGTAAATTAAGTAATATTTTTCTTTTGTGGGGTTAATTATGCTCTCCTGTTCTTGTTCAGGCCCATCATAAAAATGTTCTACGAATTACCAAAATTTAATCTATTTTAGGTGACTAAATTTTCAACGAACAAACAGAATGGTCTTTGTTAAATGAGTCATATGTGTTACTGCAGTTTTCCGTAATGCAAGTGCAATAAATTGATAATAAATTCCTTATATTTGGCATATCCCCAAGTGCAGGCGGCCCGGTCCACGGCCCAGAAACTAAACGGTCACTTTATATTACATACGTGACACGCGCCTGCGAGCTTCGTGGGAACACTCGAAACATTTCCGTAATCTAATACCACTGTGAAAACTTCATAAACTAACACACTAAAACACGCACACACACACAGTTCGGTAGTCCCATAAAAAGATCTCCGGGATATAGTGTTACACCGATTTATATACGTTATTCAGTGATGAACATAAATCGGCGAGGTAAATGAGTACGTACACACAGTGTCAAATTTTAGTGAAAACACGGGGAAATGTCGGCGTTTGCTTCTTGCCATCCGTGAACTTTAAAATCCTAATAGTCCATAAAAAAAAATTGGTTGAAATGTCTCGATGCTGTTAAACTACTAGCGGTCCACTACAGAGTGCGGGCCACTTCTTGTAAGCGAGGATACATATTTGTACTGCACCACTTCATCAACCGGCGATGAAGAACAAACAACCTCTGACAAAACTAGAGAGAAGGGGGCTTACATTTGTTACAAAAGCGCTATCTTTACGATGTAAATCATCCCGAACTCGAAGTGTGGTGTCACTACAAAGAGACAGTTTATAATCCGCACAGAGCACTAAATGCACACAGCGGAGCTGAACAAACATTACGCTCTACGGGCTCCGTGTAATCGGAGACCCCATTGGCGTTGGCCGGTGGGGTCGTCCAGAAGGCGGGGACCGACCTGCGGGTGCGCACGCGCTGGTGCTTTCCAACGCTAACACACGTCGACACGATACGGCTCGGGTCTAGAGACATCGATTCCGGGTTGACGGTCATTTTTCAGTCACAAACACTTCTGGATTAAATTTAACCAATCTCGGAATTTTCGGGATTGACAAAAACGAATGAAAAGTTTTCATAAAAATATTGCATGAAAGGAAACGCATTCGCTTCACATAACACTTTATCAGCTTTCTTGTTTTGCCAACTAATTTAGCAAACTTAAAAGCCGCAATGATTTGATTATATATATAAAGTTTAACATCTTAATTTGAAATATTATTTACAAACACTTCGTTATTTTTTTTTTAAGAATAGTTTTATTTCGGATAAAATAATTTACTTTTATCTCTCAATATGTTTTGTGACGAACGAATCTGGTCAATCAATAATGGCCACTGCAGTGTACACGTATAACGTGGTAACGTAAAAATTTAGGCTTCAGTTAATTTGTGTTTGTAAAATTTAAATAGAAGCTGTTGTTTATTATAAAATACTGTAAATTTTATTTTGGTGAGGTTTAACTTGTGAAGAGTCATTATATTACGAATATTCAGTTATTTTTTCATTGAAATAATTAAAACAGCTGATTCACATAATACTCTGCTTACATATACACTTTGGTTTTTTGTTTTCTCGTTACCCGCCACAATCCCGGGACCGTCCAGAGGATGCCGGGATTAGAAAACCCGAGATCCGGGCCGAGATCAAATCCTCTACTCGGGACCCCCACGATTTCAAAAGATATATTAGGTATAAGAACGCTCGAGTATTATCCAGATGCGTCAGTGAAGTAAAAGATTTAAACTTCCACTGCGACTTTCTCTTTTTCCACTTTTCAAACAAAAGAAAACACATTAGCACTGTCTAATCCTGTTTGAAAATCGCTTATAATGTCAACCGCTCACCCGGTGGCTGCGGTACAAGCATACGAACGGTAAACGACGCACGCAGTTTACATACTTTATATTTGTGCGACTGACATTTTACGGAATGTAAAAATACTAAGTGTAGCTATAGCTTCGAGAATGTGACATCTTTGCCGGCCTCGCACCCTTCCTGATACGAACAGAAGAATTTTTACTACGTAACATAATGTCCTAAACGAGCTTAGCACGTCCATAGGGTTATACATACATACATACACACACACACATACACACACACATACACACACACACACATACACACACACGCACACACATACACACACACACACATACATACATACATACACACACACATACATACATGCATACATACATACATACATACATACACATATATCATTACGGCATGACTGATTACAAATTGTAGTATAAAAAAATTAACTACTGATTACTACTTCCTTTATTAATAAGTCTTAACAATTAAGTACAATTCGATACACATTTTCAAATTTTTATCACTTTTTAATTACTGAATTGCGTTTAAAAAACAAACACATACCCACAAACAAAAACATATCCACAGATGACACAGATTATGAATATGTTTAATTACTGAACAACAAAATATTCCTTAAAAGGTTTTCTAAAACCCCACGGTCTTAAAACGTCATATTCAACCATGCAATTATAATTCCATTGGAACGATATTTTTGTTGCATTCATTAATTCATTTTTTATATTCAACCAAGTCATTAGGGTTTAATCTGTTTTTGTATTCGAGCATCACGGTTATCTCACTGTTGCGAGGGTGCTGCACCGACCTGGTTACCTGTTATTTTTCAAAATCATATACGTATTCGAAATCAATTATCACTAGCTTCAGTAAAGAAACGAATGCTGTTTAAACGTTCATGCCGTCCGTTTATGTGCGGTCAAGTTGACGACTACGATTCCCACGAACATGGTTGTCCACCGTGGACGGCCTGGCGGTGTCATTGATTTTCCATTCGACACAACGCGGGCTGCACTGGCCACCGGCCGACGGTGAGCTTTCTGCCTGAGCGAGAACTTTACACACTGGCGGCATCACGCTCATCTATGGCACGAGGAAGTAATAACAGAACCTCATAGTTATAATGAATCGTGTACACATTCTCACGGTTGTTTCTGGTGATTAGCGCTGATACATCAAGTGATGGTGCTAACGGACGAATATTAACTTAACATGTACGACAACGGAAAGTATACTTTAACATTTCGACTTATGACGCGAATTCGATTAACTATCTAGTGTATAATAAACGTAATTGCAATATGAATTAAACCTTGTTGGTGTGACAATAAGGTGCAACTTACAAGAGTTTCGGTGTGAAGACTGATTAGTCAGATATACCCTGAAACGTCCAAATACAATAAGTAACGTAAAGTGGACATGCTAATAGGACTGATGTAACGCTTTTGGCATGCTTTTGTACAAGAAACAGAAGTTGGAACAATCCAGCATCCTTCACAAAAAAAATACCTACAATATCCCATCTTTCAGCGTATAAGAACTCGCTGTTAACACTTAAAATACAGTCGGACTCAAAGTTGTGTTTTACGAGAATTCTACCTGGAAAATGTTGAGCGTAGACCTAACAAAAATAATAAATCCTAAATATGTATTAGGTTTGTAAGTATCTGAATAAAGTAACATTTGGTTACCGATAACGATACACCGAAATACTCACTCATCTCATATCCATACAGTTGTAATTGATGATCATTAACGAAATCTCATACTCTCTAGACCCTGATAATTTCAGGAACATACACCTTGCTGAACACCGAATGAGGCTATAGCGCCAGGTGTATTGGTCCGTCGAAGGTTGCCGGAGTGTGTCAAGTTATCGTGGGTGGTTACTAGCTAGACTCAACCGTCAAATGTGTGTACCGCGTCTCCACTGGGGTGTCGGCGAATCGATTAAATAGCGGGTTTCCCATTAGTCCCTTGTCAGCACTGCACGGTACACGGCACACACAAATGCACGCGGAGTCGTTCAACCGTACAGAACATCCTCTGTCCACACAGTACTATTCGCAGACCATTTACAAGACATTCAACTGGCAATTTTGGGCTTCCGGCGCTCGGTAAATTATCTTCGTCCTTCCTGGCAAGTATCCGCCACCGTCACAGCTGCCACATCGCCAATGTGGGCCTGTACATGTGTTGCGTAATTTCAGATTTTTCCATATAGCACAGGAATCGACCATCGATCGAAACGAAATCGTGATCGATGTAACTAGACACATTTCAGCCTTAGATCGCTACAGACAAGCTGGTTTGGTCTCGATGCGAGTCCAAATTCAAATGTCGGTTCAAGAAGGAGAGCTGGCACATCGTATTTCATATTATGTTTTTATACACAAACATCCAACATAATGTTATCCTTTCGAGTCTCTTCCATTCATCTTTCTTCAAGCAAGCAATTAAGCGGCCCGAAACTACCACCGAACTCATGACCCCTTCACCCCTCGCTCAGCGAACGGCTCTAAATGAACACGCGAGCATTTTAAATAACAACTCTGCGTGCGGAGTGCGCAAGGGGATAATAAAACACTTGATATCATGTAAAAGACACAAGGCACCTACCTTTACTGGTAGCAGGTCTACAGTGAATATAGATAAGTTTGAAATGAACTAGGACAGGACTAGGACACATAATCCAACCTCTGTGGCCTGTAGTTAACATAGAGTAAACCACGTAACATACAACACGTGCACCGTTTTACGACAAATGTAAAATTACTTACCGAAATAATCGAAAATGAAAATGTATCGATCGGATATAAAAAAACCAGAAGTTCAGAACATGAGGATGTAGGGTTTGTTTATATCATCCACACGTAAATACATATATATTTGTTACAAATTTACATAAACTGAACGCCTGTAATTTAATAAGCTTCGATAAGGTAACGATTACTACTCCGAAAGCCTGGAGACTCTCGTTTGTTGCTTGTTGACAGATGACATATGCCCTTACTTGTCAGCCCTTTGCAGACGCTAATATTGGATCTCTGTATTTTCTTTTCGTGGTTTGACTATCTTCGTATTGGTGCGTAGAGAATTATATGCATTATTGCGTCTATTTTATAGATATATATCGCATTTTTTATGTAGTTATATAGCAACACGGCGTAAACGAAAAAAACGAAGAAAAACGAAATTTGCCCATCAGCATCGTAAACGCTCAGTAATTGTTTACTGTTTACACACGAGTGAGCTACGAGCATTCCAGACGGGTCATCTTCTGAAGTGCGGCAGGTCGATCTTCATTTGTTCCTCTATAAATAACCAAGTGTTAAACAGCTCATTGAGCCTACTATAATTTACGAATCATTTAGAAGCGGTGCTCTTAATGTGATTTATAGTAGCGCTTAACGAAGCCGAATTAGACCAATTTAAATAATGTAACTTATCATTGCGTTGTGCTCCAACTTGACCCCTGGAAGAAGTCGACAAGCGGACCACAGAACTTAGATAACCAGCATAATGGCTTCCATCTACCCACACTAGTTCACAGTTACGAGTACCTGGGACGCGTCATAGGGAGGGTACATAAACATTTACATATTCACAACTCACTAGGATTCGATACCAAAAAAAAATCTAAAAACAAACATTTAACTGTCACATAAATGTCTATCCTAGTAAGGAACTAAGCTCGGGAACGTGCGCACCGCAGACAGAAACACTAGCATTAACTGTTCGTGAATAGCGACCACGCCGCGGTAACAATAACGGGATCAGGGCTGGTCGGAATGCCTTAAGAGATCTACGTCCAGCGCGACGCTACCAAATATTGATAACGGATATGAGCCGTAACCCACGAAAATGACACTTGTAAAGTTAACTTGATTCAACCACGGTATATATTAATGGCTTATTTTTACATCTAATGCATTCAGGAACTACATGCAACCATGATTATGTCATTTGATTGGTGACGTCATCGCCGCACTCATCGCAAATCGACCTCATGTTAATCTGTCATCACCTTTTCATCGAATGACATCACTCCCATAGGGTTGTCTGAGAAAATTATTAAAACATTGTAAGCATTAAATACTTTTTACTAATAGATGAGATTAATTTTTCATTATTATTAATACTTGTAAGGATATTAAGGTCCATAGTATGCAGTTATCGAATGAAATCTGCCAGAGGGGATAATGGTTCAGGGTTGAGACCCCACCACCTCAGGACAGAGATGTATCTGACATCCTCTTAGTAATTGTTAATTCTGTCGGGATCCAATCACATAGATTAATCAGTGCACGATTGCTTTGGAGTAAGTAACGAATTCATGCCAAAGCTCCGTGATCGCGGCAGAGTTTTTGATATTTTCAAGGTCGTTAGGATCTCGTTTAATGGTGATTTGTTATCTCTCTTACTAGCTACCCGCCATCTTAAAATAAATTGATTTTTTTAAGACCTTCCCTTGCAGAGTTTGAAGGTCAGTTTATAGCATCCTTTTTAGTCGACAAAGCGTCGGTGTATCGTCTGGTGATGTGTATGGTGATGTATAGGCGGCTTTGATCACTTCCAATTACGTGGCTGTCTGCGAAAATATACAATAACATAATAAATAAATAGTAATAAATAATAATAATAAACAATAATACAATAAATGAAAGCCAATACATGTTACGTGTCACTTGAGCCGAAGCAAACTTCCTCTGCATGTGGTGCACTTGCTCAATGAACGGCTATGGCGAACGGTCCCTCCTAATGAATGTAACTGTGCTGTGTACCACCAAGTTCAATCTCGACAGTGCTTGTGGATGGTGGTAGGGCTTTTTACCTGCCTGGCTATCTACCAGGTTTTAGATGTTTCGCTTGCAGTGTCGGAGAGAGAGTAACAAGCGGGGCACCAGTTTCCATAATCAAGCTTTGGTGATGCATTTAAAGTTATGGACGTCCACGGGCGGCGATTAAGTGGCCTGTTTGCTCGTTTGTCAGCAATTTATAGAAAAAATTTCGGCTGCGCATGCGTTACATACTTAATTTGCTAGGTAAATATTTATTTCTTTATATTTATTACAGTGGGACGTAATCCGTCTCAGTACATGTAACATCTTGGGTACAAAATATAACAAGTGGTAAGGGATTCTTATAAAATACACAGTTCTGTCAACCCTATGTTCAATCTATGAAAGGGAAATTTACATAAAGCCGGCCAGTACCCTCGTCCGCCGGCCAGTACCCGAAGCCGCCGGACGAGGCGCGTCTAACTGTTGATGATGCGATGATGCACTGCAATTGTACAATATATTGCAGCGATGGCAGCTTCACACATTCATCACGCGATGTGAGCGTATGTGTGAACGTGGGCTTAAGCCGCAGATACCAGATCAGTCCACCGATACAGGCTAAAGGATGTTCTATTGTTAATGATGTTTTCATTTGGCAGCGCAGCGTGTTAATATGTTCCGAGATTAAGGAGTGGGAAGCATTTAGTTGGGCCGGTTTCTTATGCATGCGCTTAGCACGAATATACGACACCTATTTTTAACAAGGCTCAAGATGGGACGAGATTGTATGGACGGTGTCTATTTTTAGCTTTTTGATGTGTGCTTAGAAACGATTTCCACCTTCCTCTCCTACCACATAAATCGTATAAAATCGATATGCCCGCTGGTGCAAGTAGGCTCTGCCAAAGACCTGTGTAACCATACACATGTGCAATGTTCATTACGCAGTAACATTGAAGGTCTCGGACGCGGCGTGATGTACAAGCGGTGTCGCTGCGTCTATTGCTCCGCATCTCCGCCTTAGTCCATAAAATGTTGTGCGTCCATAAAATTTATCGCAGTGTATTGATGACGCTTCCGACTGGGAAAGTCTAGAAAATTAAATAGAATATGAAGGTAGAGCTCCTGCTTTATCGATGTTAAAGAGATTGACGAATTGAGTTACTATTCCTAAAGTTCGGTGTTGAAATAGTCGAGGAAGTTCTGAGTGAAAAAAATGTTCAGAGAGGCTATACCATATTACAAAAAATATTAAAAAAATGTAGGCTGGTAAAACACATACGTGCAATAATTCTATAGATACGTCTCAAAACATAATATATAGTTTTGGAAGTGAGTTTTCTATTCGAGTAAATATTTACGCTTCTAAAACCCCTGTAGCAATTAACAAAACTGTGCAAAGGAACAGGCTGTGTCATTCCCTATGCAACCTTATCACCAATAGAGAAAGTAATCAATTAACTATACAAAAAAGTATTACTACTTCTTTGGCGATAAGGTAAGTTTCTAAAAAATAATAATGAGGTACGAAGAACTTTACAACATAGAGCAGCTGGCTACACCCACTACTAGTTTCGTAGGTGAAAACAATGGTACTATGCATTGACCGCCACAGCACCATTCGACACCTGACAACTCAACTGTCGTTGTAAATGGACCGTGAACACAACAACAGAGAACTGCGACGACCGCCGCCAAGGGTGACGACGTCGGTCGCATTGACGCTCGCGACTGAATGGAGTCCACGATTGAATAGAGTCCGGACGGTAGTGAGCGGTGTGCGACGAGACAGGGGCAACGTGTTTTGCTGTGAGCAAACCATGGTTATATATTTAAAATTGACCACAGACGGGTTGCTACTCTTGTGACATTTTATCAAAGCATGTATGTAGTAAGTAAACAATGCTAAAGTTTTCATTAATCGTGACTACCTAGTATCGAACAGCGGACGCATTCGTACACCGTGAGAACCGTCGTCGGAGGCTCGCTGTCCATAAATACAGACTGTGCAGATCCAGGAAAGTAATCAATTTACCGGCTACACTCGATTAAGACGTCAGCGGGCGGCGCGGGCGGCGCGGCCACGGGGACGGCCGGGCGGCGGTTAGGGACTACTGTACAGAATATTGTCACGTGTCAGCGTGGACGGGTTCCCGAACACTGTATTACGCTGTTAGCAACACACACGCACACACACACTCCAGCTATTTAACAGTCGCAGTCGCACTCGCACTCGTTGCTCACAGGTATTTCGCTGCTGTATTCGAAAACCGAAGAACACGCAGGTGGCCCTGCCCTCTATTTATACTGCTTTCCGAGTTTCCTAGAACTCTCTAAAGTTTGCTTTTCTATTCAACATTTCTTATAAAACAATAGGACAATTAAAGACGCAGGTAATAAGAAAATGTGTACGCGATACTTGGCCTTATACGTAAGACAGCGAGAGTCGCGTAACGCGCTCGGTGTTTTATGGCACCTATCGGTCTATGGTCAATTATTTTTCGCGGAAATTTTGCGTAGCTTTGTGACAATATATTGTCTGTCACCTTTAAGGGCGTTAGTAGACCAACGCGTGCGTTAACGGTAGCGAAACAACGAAAAGATTAAGCTGTATGGCATCGTTTCGCAGATGCTATGTCTCATCCTAATATTAGCTGGATGAGATAGTTGCGTCCTAGTCGCACAGAAAATCTTACTGCGAGGTGTGAGTGTGTGAACGATTTATACGTTTACGTTTGCTATAATGAAGCCCGCGACCGCTTATACTTTACAGCTGACGACAAACGTCGATCAACCTGATAACGACGTGGGCGGTCCCGGTTTACTTCATACGATTGTTATTGTTTTTTGTATCGAAAACCTGAACCACCATGACACAGTGCATTGGCCTCTCCGGCTCGTAGTACGGGTACCTGCTCACTACTACCGTTGCTGCGACTGTTTTGTGCACAGATTAAATGTATCTGTCTGTTGCTGCAACTACTGTGAGAAATGGTTTGTTTTGAAATGTGGTTATTTATTTTTTGTAGACACTAAAGCAAGATCAGTTTACCAATGATAAAATACTTACCGTTTATTGAAAACTTATTGTGAAAAATTTTGGTACAAATAAATTAGTTGACAATAGGTAAAACGTGACAGAAGTATTGGACCGTTGGACTGGTTCAATGACGACATTTTAATTACCATGCAGCAGGATTCGAACCCAAGTCCGACGAGCGAAAAGTCACGAAGCCCAAGAGAGAAATTCAAATCAATTTTATTAAATTCATTTACTTAATGTACTAATTACTTTATATCACATAAATAGGTGACATTTACAATTTACGCTCAGTGAAGGAAGTGAAGTCTTAGCTAGTATTCAGTGAGGGGCAAAGTCGGGCCAGGTCGAGCCCTGTCAATAAACCGAGTCCAATTACTTAGTTTAGTTTAGTTGTTTGACGTCAGTGACATCGTCAGAGCCACAGTCGTAACCTTTGCAATATAAAAATAGTGGTACATAAAAATAGACAGCAAAGTGATTTGGAACACCCACGACAGCTCGAGCTGTCAACGAACGACACATTATATCAATTAAACCATATCGATTACGGTTTGAATATTCCATTTCACAGACACGATTGTTTGCTTACTAATCACAAAACTGTTTTAAATATAATCGCTAGTGTTAACTTTTACAATAAATTGCAAGTAAAAGATATGTTAAAAGATCCTTTATTACTCTGACTGTGTGGGAGTGTTGTTTCAGGTATACAATAAGTAACGTTTACCTACCGTGAATCACTCAGCGTTTGCGATCCGATAACTCACCACGAGAAAATTCACCTAACACCGCTCCTGGGAACGTATGTATTATGTGCAACGGCGACTACTCTCCGTCTGGTGACCGGTATGCTACGAGTGAGTTGTCTCGACTCCGAACCAGACGAAATGATTACGATCAATTTTATGTGCACAGATTGGATAATGCATCGAATTACGTCGACTTGTAATGACACTACCACGACAGATCGTATAGGAACTGAGCCAATATGACTAACGCACGCTACGACTCATGCAAAAAGTACCGTCAACTGTGCAACCACAAATTGCGGTCCTCCGGTGATACGTTACAATTAACTTTAGGTACTACGCGCATGATAATCGTAAACCCATTTTTTATTTTGTATTAACAGTTTTATACGTGTCGATCAACCTTGCCGATTCATCGATTTAATTCGTCCAGTGATAGTAAGCTTGTGAGAGTCTCTTGTTAACAGTTTGAATTAGTAACGATAACCCGAATGTTGACAGCTTGCATGTCAAATTACGTCTCAGAGCATTAATGCAATATTCTAAATAATCACAAACCACCAACACTGGGATGCCCCGCGGCGGCGGCGACGAGACTTCACAAATATTCCAGAACGGCCAGGGACCCACCCAGATCCCCTCGTCCGGTGACTCGTCGCTATCAATATAGCAACAATCACGATGACACCGATATCATGCTACATTTAATTAATATTTTGATTTAATTTAATTTATTTCCCGATACAAATATAATTTAAAATGCCAAGATGTTATGAAATATAGATAGTTTATTTGACATTGTGCTCAGAAACTGTGCCAGCACCCAGGGCGAGTAGGTTGTAAAAAACATATCTTGCAAAAATGTACTGATTGAAGTATACCTGGAAATCTGTATTACTGTACAATATAACTAGATATCGATCGCAACACCGAGACGCCGCCGTCGCCGCCGCCATGTCCGACGACGGCGAATGTGGAGCGCAGAGTATACGTACACCGTAACTTTAATTAAGTACATTGGACGGGATGGGATGCCTGTGTCACTTTGATCCTGTTGTGTAGGAGGCGCGAAGCGCGAATAGCTGTGTTGATATGGAATTTTAAATTGTTTCGTCACAGACAGCGCGTCGGATGGATCGTTATTCATTCCCACGTTGTCGGTATTGGCACACCAGACTTTGGAATCGATCTCGAGACCGTAGTGATTTCAAATTAAGACTTTGCTATGTTTTCGTTGCGATAACTTAACACGTCTAAGTTCACAGTTTGATAATGTTCCATACGGACTTCACCAGTAGCAACCGCCCAGTCGAACGATGTACAGAGTTTGTGACCGGCAAAATTTTGATGTAATTACGCAGCAGATATTCTTTTAAAATGTTCAAAATACTGATTTCTGTTTCTTAATATATAAACAAAAGATGAAGTCATAGAATACAGGGAAATAGATTTGTTTATTTGCGTCTGAATTCAATGTATGTCCTTAATCAAACTTATCTCAAGGCTTCATCATTAAACAATTGTATCATAATGTAATTTTTCGAACCGCCGCGCCGACGATACGGACTCGATAACCTCGAACGTGACACGGAGGACTCGGAAAATAACATCAATTTACTGAAGTCAATTACGTAAGGTACGATGCGATCATGCGTTTTAACAGGAATTACTTAACTATATGATGATTGTGGTTGGCGTATGACGACGCCATACGTTGTCTCATTCTTTTGTTACAGGTCCATGGAAGGTAATCGATTGCTAGAAAAATAATACCTGGCTAACTGTTGCGAAATGTATAAGACTCTATCTCATCATGTCTATCTGCACAGCATATCGTTCGTCATGCATAAGTTGCGGGGTAATCTTTAATCCCTATAATTATGATCACAACCAGCTAAAAAACATATATATATATATTTTGAACATGCTAAAAACATTTCAAAACGTATCTCTATTAATAAAAATAACAAAACCATTTTGAGACTAAGATCGACTGCGTTTTCTATTCATTCTGTCCTTAATTTTTATTCTCTTCCTGTGTCACATTCATAGTGGTTTAAAAATAGGTCTCTCGCCGGGGACACCAGGGATTGAATCCTGCTCGCATCTCTAATTTTTCTAAATTATGTATGTAGTATAAGTAATATTATTAGTAAGTACCAACTCAATTTCCAATTTAAGTGGCCAATATTGACATACCATTTCTGATCTTCTGAAAATCTGTTTTTATTACTAAACTGACATTTTATCACTTTGTCTTTATGCGAATGTGTCTCACTGCACCTACCTAGTACCTAAATAACTTCAGGATGGAGGAGTTGTTACCGTTCTGCTTAGTAATCCACAATAATGCTCTGTGTCTGGAATTGGAATTAACCTGGAAAGACTAAATATATTATTATCGAAATAGTCCCGTGATACCTACCGCTATGAACAACAAGAAACTATGTATTAACTTACAAACGTAGCAAAATATGTGTGTCACCTTACAGTTGATAATAACTAATTATCGTGTGATACCTCATCATTCATACTAAATATCGTGGTATATTCCATATTACGAGTAACTAATGTATGAATTATTATTAATTTGAGGCATATTATTATATTTATTTATTTATATTATTCCGTTGAATTTCCAACACTGAAAAATCCTCATAGACAGAAAGGACTCTTGTCACAGATAAATGCAGTAACACACGTGTGTTTGTACATGAATTATCTTAGTTTTCCGAATTCCATGATTTTTGTTTTTATTTCTTAAGGTAGGGTCCGTGCATTGGCCTGGCCCGTTTCAAATATTTTTACTTATTATTAGATCACGCTCAATCTGTTCAACCTGATGACAAGGCACTGCAGCCTTAGACTACACTGAGTACACAATTAAGCACAATAGTTTCATAGTGTCAGTCTCTAGAACAAATGTTTGCTTACGACGAAAGTGATAACATGAGATAAATAGTCGAATAGTACGGTAGTTGTCGTAAAATATTATTGCAAATGCCAAAATAAAATAAATAAATGACTTGATACGATTTTAAATCATTGAATAGAGCTAATAGCATAAATAAAAAATATATTTTTATACATATTTGTTTCTTTATAATAGTTCCATTAATTTTATAACTTTATTTTCATGTTATTAAATATCCCGTGTCATAAAAATTTCACACCAAATTATTTCCAAATCAGATTAACAACTTTAGCATAAAAAGTTCTCTCCTGTCTCGCGGTGTGCACCGCCTCATAACTAGCGTTGTGCGTCACTTCACGTCACGTCACGTCACGTCACCTCGAGCTGTTGCTACGTGGCGACATGACTGGGACACTTGTTGTTGTTGTTGGTTTACGAACAAAATGTTCAGCTTCGTGCGGGCGCCCTTTATTGATCAATTGTTTTGCGCTCCGCTCCACGACCGATATCACGGTAATCATATCTATTGTTACGGCCCTTCATGAAAAACGAAAAATCGAGTGACCGATCGAAAGATATCAACTTGAGATTTAACTATTATCATAAACTTATAAAAGCATTCATTGAAAAATAGTGTAGTTTTTTTTTTCACAAAATTAAACGTATGTTTATATAAAAATGCTTTAATGTTTTACAAATTTAATAAAAAAAAAAGAATTATAAGTCCATTTCCAACGGAATATGAAAAATTTTAATTTTATTTAATTTTTTTAAAGCAGTTCTTGACCATGTCCAAGTCTGTTTAGTTACACGCCCTTTTTTAAGATTAGAAGTGTTCCAAGATTTCTACACTCCATTTTCGTTTAAAGTCTAGGACCATCGAAGTTATTAATTTATCCCAAGTACGGTATAATTTGAGGTGTGTGGGGCTCCATACATCCTTGAGTCAAAGCCAACCTCCCAGTTTCATGGTGCACCCTGCTGAACAACGGATCAGGCTATGGCGAATAGTCGCTCCTGTTGGAGTTCGCTGGGCTCTGTACTACGCAGTTATCCCGACAGTATTTGCATGGTGTATGGTGTGGGTATTTTGGCCCGACTGGCCAATTACCACTCTCGTTCGAAATTCGACCGTGAAATGTTTCGTATGCATTTCGGTCTCCGTGTCGGAGAACAAGTATTAATGCGGCAATACTTCGGTGACGCCTTTGGTGTTACTGAAATTATGGGCGATGGGGACCACTTACCATCAGCTGGTTCGTCGACTAGTTAAATAAGAAAAAAATAGTCAAAGCGGGAACGCCTAATTAAATTGTCGTTTAGAATCTAAGACCACTATAAACATTTATTTATTCCAAGTATCTACCAGGGGAAAAACCGGGCTTGTTAAAAAAACATTAAAATATAACACCGTAGAGAAATACCAAGCCGGTGCCGTTGCTCTCAGCTTGATTTGACACTCTTACACCGACTCGACACATCTGTCGTGGAAGAAGGTATCTGATCGGTGCGTGTCCATCGACCGCACCATCGACAACTGAAAGTCGCCGTCGCACGTGACCGTTCACCGGCGCGTGAGTGGATCTCAGTTTCGCTGGGAAAGTGTTGGTCACGGTGCGGCGAGCGCGGCCGGTTAACGGCGGACGGCGGATTCGATTTATGTAACGTAACATATCAGTTCAATCGCATGCATATATATCGCAACCATGTAAGTACATATAAAAGGAACCAATGTTTAATTAAACCCACTGCATCCGTTTTAGGTTATCAGAACAAAAGCTAAATTTAGTTTTAACATATCTGTAGCATATTATTTTAATTATAAATATTTCTCATTATTAAAAAGAGATAATCTTTGGATTTGAGATAAAATTATAACCTAAAGCTCATCGAAGACAAGTTCACCACCAATGTTATGATCGGTAGACATCAATTCCTAGTGCCGGTCTTGACTCGGGCCATACACACCTCAGATCTTTAACATATATTTATGTTCATGAATAATCGAGTTTCGTGCCGTAACGTTTATTTGGCACGTGTTATTTTCAATTTGATTTATACGTTCCATAACGTTTCATCTGTCAATGAGGCTGGTTTTCAACGAACGTGTCGACACGTCACCGATGCGCTCGGACGCCTGCCCTGCGCGCACGCCGCGCACACTTTAATAACTAACTGAACGCGATGAAAGTGTTTTTCTGTCGTTTAACAATGAAGCCGTGAGACGTTAAATAACGCAACTTGACATGGGCCCCCACTCACCACGATCGGGAGGCAATTTATATAATCCCAAAACAAGGATGAATTGATGTAAATATTTTATAATATTTAATAACTTACGTATATTAAAATGATGATGACAAACAAGACATTGAGACGGCAACTCCGGGTGACTCGGTGTCGTCGCTGAAGTAAGTAGTCAGTCAGTCGGGAGCGGGACACTCACGGGCACTCACGGGACACTCACGGGACACTCACGGGACACACACGGGACACACACGGAATCACAAAATCTGGTTATAAGTGACGTGCTCGGATGTTAATCATTATATAATACAATATCAGTGTATATGTTACAGTTAAAACCAGTTTTTACATAGAAGACTTTTTCCCTAGTTAGAACTAGTTTTTACTAAATGCCTTTGTTAAAATTAGAATTAATTAAAGCTCAAAATGGAAAATCAGTTAAAACTGGTTCTTGCTAGACAAAACGCGTTTTTCTGAAGTGAGTCAGTCAAAACTGTTCTCAAAGTTCATCGTATCTTATTCTCATTGATCGCGAGACGTCACCTGACTTGACAAGTTTCGACAAGTGCGAGGAATCCATTTCCGAGCGCCATCCGCGCACTGTGCGTTCGTTCATTCTAACCTAACCTAACCTAAATTATAGTTTTAACAAAGGCATTTAGTAAAAACTAGTTCTTACTAGGTTAAACGCGTTCTATCTAAAAACTGGTTTTAACTGTAACATATATACTTTTATTTGTTATAACAGCATACTTCATTATGAATATGAAGTAGGTGCTGTGATCATTCAGATAAGCGCGACTAAAAAATTTTTATTTTTTAAATCCTGTTGCAACGAGCTTTTAGAAAATGAAATTGCTTCACCGGCTTTCATTAAAATCATATTAAATATGAAGTTCAAAAAGCATTTGAAGGCCTATTTAATTTTACTTCGTAATTGCGTTCATGAGTAGGTGTGCGTAAATTAGAGTACAGAGCAGTTTACAATAAAAACCTGCAAGCTTACACGGCATTTATACCCGTAACTCGGCAGAGATCAAGTTAAGGTATACGCCGTACTCACAATCGATACACGAGTAGCTATCACAACAACATTCCAATTCGGTCAGCCTGTCGCACGTGCACCGTGTACAGCACAGCCACGAACCATCGCTGCGCACACCATGTCAGACCTCAGTGTTTGTTGTTTGTATCGCGTCGGAACACAACACGACCGGCATCTGGAGCACCAGGCATGGGACAGTTACCATCGATAAAATATTATCTGTAATTGTAAGAGTACAGTGCTGTAGCCGCACGGCTGCAGGCGATCATTTATGTAATAGAAAAGTGTCTATGTATAGAGGTGTGTCTGAGTGAGCGTTTGTCACTGTGATAAAATCTGTATCAAACTTTGACTTTGTTATATTCTAATTTCGAACTCCTGTTTAATATCCAGTTTGTTTGCGAATAAATGGAAGGTTATAGAAGCAGATATCGTGCGACGCGACGGCGACGGAGCGACTGGGCCGGGCGTGCCGAATGCTGGCGTCGAAATCAATCTGTTATACATACATTATATAGTCGCGACCTACACCATCGCCGCAGAGCGTGTCACTTGCAAGGTGACGGCGACGTATAATATTATTTTTCCTGGCTTCCTTTTATGATAATTTTAACCGTTACTGTCCCATTGCTGGGCCGGGTCTGACAATGAGAGAGGTTAAGACCATAGACCGCTACATTGGCCGAGTACGAGTTGGCCGACTGCACATACCGTTGCGAAAATTATGAACAACTTTTAGGTGTGCTGGTTTCATCATATTGTTTTGCATCACCAAAGTGAATGAAAATGAATTGTAAAAAGCACATAATTTGAAAAATTAGAGGTGCGTGCAGAATTTAGTCTCCCGTGGGGGCGGCTGTCGTTCAAACCACAGGGCATGGTGGCCTATATATTGATTTTACTTTGTTCAAACAAGCACAGGATTAGTCACCGCCACCCATGTTCATCCACAACACTAAAAGTATCATCGACTTATTGATGGCCAAGAAGAAATAAAACTCGCGCTTTGAAACTGCAAACAAAACCAATAAAATAAATCAAGGTGTAGGAAGTCAGGTAAAGAACACTATCACCACGCACGAGTACAGTCGTAGTTGAACAGGGTGATACAAAGCCAAGTGAACTCGGACAATGGGGGGCGGGTGCTGTGGCCTCGTCCGTTGTATCAGACCGAATAGATAACGGCTAGAGCGGACTCGACTACGAGATTTAGATCAGAACGGTGAAGTTTGAACATGAATAATAGTGAAACATTTTACAAGTTAACTTTTTAACGGCTATGTAACTTAATTTGCCGTGTTGCTATATTTGGAAGTATTGTAACGTTCCTTGCAGCGCGTAGGCAATTAACATAAAATAACAATACCTTTTGCAGATATTGTTTCATTGGCATAGGTCAGTGACACACGTGTCGGAGGTGGGCGAGCAGTCGACGTTGCTTTTTAATAGGTACCCTATGTCACGGTACACACGTACATATTGCACCAGCGCTCGTGTCATCGTACATACCTTCCGCGACAACCTCGATGTCATTACGGTGAGATCCAGCTGTCTCTATCTCGTTGATCAGGTTCATTGACCGATTAGAACTCGTTGTTTATCTGGGTACAGGGATTTTGACCGATAACCGCAGATGTCGATATAAACTACAACTTCGTTAACGTGTAGGTGCATAAAGCAAGTGTGAAATACTATGACTAATGGCAACATTAAAATAAAATCTATTGACGTAATTGATATAGTTCCAGAAATTATGCGATCTCAATATGTATTGCTTTTTTTATTGGATGACACAAACATGATTTCAATTGGACATCACAAGTTATTACTTGCGATGTTTCACACGTAACTTGGTGTATGCTCAATACTGTACTGTAAACTACAGCGGGCTACTGAATTTTAAACCAGCAGTGCAGTGTACCGCTGATTATAGATACATCCACCGACCCGAGCTTACCCGTAGGACGTCAGCTTTTCACTCGATGCATAAACGAGTGTATAACAAGCGTGTAATTTTTTTCTTATTTTACATTAAGGCTCATCGTTGTCGACTCACCCGTCTGATAGTGAGGTGCATTCATTATTGACTTCGTCATAAACGGACGTAAACTCCTACACGAGCGAGCTATTTACCACGTCATCAATATGTACTCGTAACATCGCACCGTGCCACTGTACACCTGAACCTTCGTGATCCCTTTTATACAATCGTATGTGTCGTACGGCCATAATAATTGATACTTCAGACGTAATGAGCAAAATGATCATTTAAAACGTACGTTTTAATTATTCTTTATTACTGTTCTGTAAAAACAAAGTCTTGCGTCGTGGACCGATAGTGTAGTTCGATACTTTACTTTTTATCGAGGATTGCTCGGTTACGTATCGCCGTACTGGTTACTTGTATCTTGGCAATAACACTTTATTAATTAACAAATCTGTTATCTGTATCTGTATCTGTTCGATATCGTATTTAAACTTCGCCACTTACAGTAAAAGATAACTTCCCATCCCATTGTCATAAATGTAGTGTACATATTTAGACGACCCCTTAGCCCGGTCGCTGCTGATCCTGCCTGCCGAGCGACGGGCGATGACAGGTAAGTGTTTGTTCTGGAGTCATGGACGTTCGTCACGTCTCATACACAGGGAATCTTAGTGCGTGGGTGCGAGCGTGTCAACGTTTGTTTGTATAGATCATTATAGAACTGTAACGCAGCTCAATGTGTTCATAGAACATGTTTTAGAAATTTTAATTTAGGTATGTAGTGTTTGTTAACGATATAGCGCTTTAAACATAGTTATTTGAAATTATTGTCTGTGAACAGATTTAGATGATTCTTTGAAATTTATATTATGGATAATGTAGGATAATGTTCAACCCCGGAAATAAACCTGTTGAAACATAGGACCCCGATGCACATTTACGACGATAATGATCGGATCCCCATTAAGGCGGGAACGAGTATCACACTAGTTCCGCGAAACAATAAGAGCCATTAGCGTGTCTCAGGTTTTTAACCAACTGCCAACTGGCAGTCGGCAGGCGCTCCCGGTACAAATTGCGTTGACGTTTAAGTACCTCGACGACATACCTGCAATGAAGAAAAAAGCTTGTGAGTATGTATTTTTAGTGTAGTTTGTAGTGGTTCTATAATCGACTTCACAGAAGTTATAATATTAATAAAAAATATACGATTTTACAGATAGTAAATTTTGTTAGCTACTCTTCTCGACTTCTTTCTCTCTTGTTATTATAGAATGAATAACTGAATGTGATAATTAGCTTTTTGTGGGGCTCGAACACTATTTAATCTTTTCCTATCTATCCATACAAATCCATAGTAAACAAATAAGACAACACACGCAACCGATCATGCAACGTTACAGCAGGCCGACGCGCGACGGGTCGCTGCGGTCTCAGAGCACCCTAAGTGGCTACTATTCAGAGCACGCGCTAGCACGGACCACAGAACCCGTTAAGAGGCTCGCGGAAATGCCGAGTGTTTCTTACGACGAGGACGAGGGAGGTTCGATAACACCCAGTACTGTTAGTCAACCGTCAACGGCCTCGCACTGAAACACTCGATCTCTCAGTTTGAACCTTTTGTTTGCGGACCAGTAGGTGACCTAGACGACGAATAACATGCTAGCGGTGACGAAATTCAAATATCTCTACAATTTTGCCATCGTCTAAAGAGGCTAACGATCGCCAATACTAATTGATGATAGATAGAAATTAATATATTTAGTGTAAATATTTACAAAGTTTGTTAACTTCAACTTGTTTTATTTAAAAGTTAATGGCAATTTCTGAACTCCTATGTAACAATGGCTTCTTGTAGGTATGGAAATGTTATAATGCCATTACATTGAAATGTAATTTAACCAAGTTATGTTTCTTATTATAAGTATCATAAGAATAAATCAATAAAATAGTAGTTAAAATTGATGATGATACATGCTTTATGATGTATTAATGACGTAATTATTATATTAGTACATGAGAGACTTCTCCATCCCAGGCTCCGTTTTTACTGCATTAGTTCACCAAAGGTTAAATTAAATGATGGTTCACTAAATGACAAAAGAATACCGAAACCTTTTCTTTTAAGGTTAAAAGAAGGTTGTTTCCCCAAAATTTTACTTGATTTTATTCTTATCATGTCGGCAATATTTTCCACCGAGTTTCAAATAATTTCATCGCTGTATCTAGGAATGGCAGCGGAAAACAAAAATTCAACAAAATATTTGTGTAAAGAGAATAATTAAAAAGAAAAAAAGTTATAAAAGAGCAAAATAAGTTCAAGTGTTTAGTAAAACACATGAAATTGCAATTTTTTCGCGAAAAACTTTAAAATCTAGTTCAATAAATAATGTATTTTACCGTAACATAGATATACAACAGATTCATATTTTGCTCGTGAGATTCATACGTTGATGACTAAATATGATGGAGGTGTGTGTAATCCTTAGTAGGTGCGTGTTAATCTGGACCGTGAGTGGTCGCGACATGTTCCGCGGCGTAAATAGTACCTACTAATAAACCGAGTATCGAAACCGTTCAAGTTTGGCGAGATAAATAAGATTGTTGATACTTACCTCCGTTAAAAATAACCTCCTCTTATTATATTTTTCGTGTGCCTCTTTTGTTTCATCTTTATATTCTTCGTTGTGCGCATTGTATTTAAACATTATGTTAATTACATGGAGTCTGATTCCGCTCACGAACAGTACCTACGTTAGTTACACGTGTAGGTAGGTACGAATGTTATGTATATTTCTTATTCATTTTGCTTTCGTTGTTCAGCACCATCAAGGAAGAGCGCTGGCCGCTCGGGTCTCTCGCCACGAGAGCAGTTTCGGCCGCAGTATGCAATGGGCAGCGAGTACAGCACACAATAAAACACCGTTAAGTTCCGCACGACTGGAGCACACCGACAGGTGACAGGTGACAGGTGACAAGTGACAGGTGACCAGGCCGCGGGCGGTGGCCGTGCCGTATTTATCACTGAACAATGTCGGGTGTAGTATTGTGTGTGCACTAATGACCGATTATATAAAATAAACTTCAAATTGCCCGGAGAAGTCTCGAGGTTTTGAAACCATTTGAATGTTTTAATGAATTGTAGGCTGGCTTTAACGTCGAGTCTGAGATAGAGCTAACATGCTCGTGGTGCATCTTGTTGACTAACGGACGACGCGAACGAGGAACGTCCTGGAGCTCGGTGTAAGTCCAACGTACGATTCTCAAAGGGAAATGTGACAGATAGAAAATTATTACACGTTGCGTTGTATCGAACAGATCGAAGTTGCAGCGGTGTAGGTAGTGGGAGCTCAAACCGTCCGGCTAGTAACCCCGGAAAGGACCGCTGTATGTCGTCCCTCCCGGGCAGAGTCCGACGAGGGCACTGCGCTCCGGCTGCGTTCCTCTACTTAGCGCTGAGGAAGTAGCACCGGTAAAAATGCCACATAACCCGGCGTCGGTGCGACGGCACCGGGTTACCTTTTGAAGGTTTCCGCCTCGAAATCAAAAAAAAGGTACCGTACAAAGCGAGAGAAGTGAGTCAATAGTAAACACGTAGTTTATATTAAGTATAGTTCTGCCCCATGCAGCTGGGGCCACTCGAAGCATTAACAGCTACGAGTGGCTCTTTGCGCTGCAGCGGGCAAGGTGAAGGAAAACACTAATAAAACCAACTAGTAAATAAGCCTAGTATATAAGCAAAAGTGTAAAGCGGAACTCAGTAGTTTATCAGTAATTAGTTATAAGATCATAGTTTTGTCTATAGATAGTTATAATGTATAATAGTACGAAAAGAGGCTGAAAAAGCAAAATCAGCCGCACACGTAGGCCCGCACGTGTGGTGGTTGGTGGTAGGGTGGCTGGAACTCGGATCAGCCAAACCACACCAATAACCATACCTGCGTGGAAAATAAAAAAGTAAACGAGAACACATTGGGGTTGTGATTGTTAGAAGCACTCGTATGTTACACACCTGTATAACGAACCGTGAAATATATTTGCGGGGCCACTTTCAAGTGCCACACTAAGGACGCCGTCACGATTCGGATAATATGTTCAATGAAAGGAGCACAGGGTATGCGCTTCACTTGTTTTTAGATTCTAAGAATTTGGCACAATATAGATGAACTTTTTAAGGTAGTTTTTTTTTATGAAACGCTGTACAACGATGTGACGAAATTGTACGAAAAATGTTGCAAAAATAATAAAGGGTGACATTTCTCACCGGTATGTTCGATCGCGATCCTGGCGTTTCCTCATATAACCGATTTGGTTTTGGAGTTTTGCTGTATGCATAATTGGAAGTTGTTTTTTTAAAAAGTAAAAAGCGCGATTATTAAAATAAAACGAGAGTAGAGACCGACCAGCCGCGGAGCGCGCTCACACCGCTCGGCGCACAGTCGGCGCACGCGGATATTGTTATCCGGTAGTCGGATCTTATTACTATTTTTACATGTTGTCATGTTGGAAACGCAATCGATTGGTAATACGAAACTGCAAAACAAACAGTATTCACAGTTCCATCTACATAGACTGAGTGCTTCAATTTTTAAGTAGATACTTATATTAAAAACCGAATGTTAAAAGTACAACAAGAACATTGATCGCGTTGTATAAGTAATACTAAGTTTAAGAAGCTGTCTAAACAATTGTATGGTCCTATCGATACTAATTATCAGCGAATATATAGATGAACTAGTGATAATAGTAACTGAAGATCTACAGAGACTCGACAGGCTTCGTAGATAGAGAGTATTCTCAAAGATCTCCATACTGACATATTGTAGTCATTAAGACCCATGCTGTCCCACTGCACACAAAACGATGGCACAAAGAGACGCCCGAACACCTGTCGTTATTGCCTCATAAACAACGTGTAAGCAGTGTATCTACTGCATCCACCAGCAAGAAGATCAACGGTCAAGGCACCTATTCAACTTTTCAGACCGAACGGTAACGTAGGTATCTTGTATATTGAGGCTCGTTCTAAATGCAACGGCCGTTTACCAAATGAGCACATGTTGAATGCGGAGCCGTTCTCAATAACTTTAAACAAAACTTCAAGAGGCAGCCAAGGCTCTTTGTAAACATTAGGAGTCGAATTTTTAATTTTTTCTAAAACAACGTGGGTTCTATCTGTTAATGAAATCGAGTAACTAGTAGGAGCATGTTAAAACTTCTTTACAGTGTTAACTTTCACTTTAGATAGGGTTATCTAGTCCTTGCTAAGTCGACAATCTGTCTCGTATTGTAAATTATTACCGAAGTGATGGTAGACTGTTTTTTAAAATGGGTTATAAGATGTTTGATACGTTCGATTGTATGGAATATTAAGACAGCGATCTAGTTAACGTTGCGAAATAACTTCATTGTTTTATCACCACTAAGTATTAAAGTATAAAATAGAACACACGTCGTCGACTAAGTACAGGGGGTACACCTGGGAACACCAGGTGTTCATTTGTAATTTTGTTAAAAGAACAAAGTAACCTAACCTAAGCACACACAGTCGGCGGTTATCTGATCCGGCGGCTCGCGTTGCGCTCGCTTTAGGATCACGTCATCCGAGCGGAGGAATCGATTACCATTGCTTACCCGCGGCTCGCGGTCGACGAACTCGCGCTTAGTACATTGGCGGGTTTATTGTTTTACGTTACAATTATAGGTTAAACGAATGGACTATTCAGATTAACGTACACATATAGTATAACAGAAATTTGTCCCCCAAAAGAATAACACCAAGACACAATCTGCATAAGTAACTAATAATGCACGGAGCCAATCACAACGATAAGATCGTAGGCCAGGTGGTGCGCCAACTCAAGCACTGGCTCTCATAAATTAAAGAGAACGAATGGAACCCGTCGTCGAGAGTCGGGACGGTAATCTGAATATCTTATCTTTGACGAGGTTAGATTATCGTTAATAATATGCTACTAGATTCCAATTATAGATAAATATATAATAAGTACACCTTGTAAAGCTGCAATATTGCAGTATCATCGCACGGTACACGGAACCAACCGGGCTGATACTTTAGTAGTACTTATATTATAATTAAAATTGAGACTTCTCTCCACTCGAGTGTGAGCTCGGTATACTGAGCGCCCGCCCTGAATCCTTCAGGGAAAGGGTGGCTCAGTGTTCCTATTGACAAATACATAGTCTCCTAACACTTCGCTAATTATAGTTGCTGTATGGATGGCTGCTCGTTTTTGTATTATATTTATGTTTATTTTACCATCAAGTTTATTGCAATATCGGGGAAGATTTTTTGCTACTACACCTGTTGCTCCTATGACTATTGGTACTACTTCGGTGGGTATTTTCCAGAGTCGGGTTATTTCGGTTTTTAGCGGATGATATTTGCTTAATTTTTCTATTTCTTTTGCTCCTATATTGTAGTGTAATGGTATTGTTACATCTATTAGGTACGTCTTATTTTATTTATGTATATTAAATCTGGTCTATTGTGCATAATAGTGACATCGGTTTGTATTAGTATTTCCCACATTATTTTAGCACTTTTATTCTCCTTAACTTGCGGCTGTATTAAATGTTCTTCCCACCAAAGATTGGACACATCAAATTTGTGTTTTATTGCTAACTTCCAAAAAATATACTGTACTATGTTATTTTGTCGCTTCACATAGTAGGTGCCCGCCAGTTTTTCACATCCTGAATATAATATATAGAATATTATATACTTCTATTATAGGACTTATATTATGATAATATTATTACGAAAGAATATCCACATTTGCCACAGTTTTGGGCCATACCTCCAAGTGACAGCGGTTATCGGTATCAAAGTTTATTTAACGACGTACAATTTTTTTTGTACACTCAAAACTCATCGTTTCGCTCAAGCTGTTTCAATCTATGTATTAGTTAAGATTTAAATTAAAAATATTGAAAATTTTATTAAGCAATGTGCCCTCGCTTCGCTTCAGGAAAACTACGCCTTAAATATATAAATATATTATTAAAAACCAGAACGAAATCGGTAAGGCCGTTTCTGAGAATAACGCGAACAAACGCACAGACAGGCACACAAAAATTCTGTCAACTAGTGTGCAACCGTTCTATTGCGTTAATAAAGACCCCTAATAGTTGTTTTTCTCATATGTATGTACATAATGTAGAGCAAGCGATCATATAGAATTTTATTACATGTATAGATAGCAGGAGTTCAGCATATAACTTGTAGTTAAAGAATAGTGTATTCAATCACAATATGCACTGTGTCCACCAAAAAATAAAAATACACATAGTTGTGCACAAAACGGACTGAATAAAATAGATCCTATAGCCAATTCGATAGCCCGCGAGTTCGTTAGGCTTGATAGTAGCAAAAGAGGTAACAGTCACACTTCATACAACATACGACATCATGCAGTCGGAGGCATTGCATATACATATATCTTAAACATAATGTGATAGCGGTATCAACTTTTAATGGTGAACGACTTTAAATAGTTAACGAACATTTTGAAGTGAAAACCTCCATAGGTGCGTTAGACGTTGGAATGTAATAGGGTTTATGGTGAATATATTAAAAATTGACAATAATTTGAAAATTTAAATTACTTAAAATCTAAACATTTAATTAAAATCCACACATTCTTAAGTATACCTTGAAATATCTATCGTATATGTTACGGAAGAAGGTTTAAATTTCAATTAAAAGTATAGATTGAACCTATTTACTCCGCTTTACGTATATATTTATATATACTTTGCGGTTAACACTCGTAGAGTCTACTACCCTGATGATGCTCTGTTTCGGAGCGAAACACGTGTTGGTATAGAAATATCCTGTATATTTCTATTGTCCCGTAAGTAGTGGACCAACGGGATGTGGGTGATAGAGGGGATCTCTGTCTATTTCAAACACAAAATTTTATTGGCCTAGGCCTTATAGTTTTGAAGTTATGAATTTTTTAGGGTTTTTTTTAAATCTTGGTACCCTAAATACCGATATTGGAAATTTTACTGTTTTTTTTACCATTTTATGTTTATTTAATTTAATGCAGATAGTAAAACATATGTCATCGTTATTTTAAAAGTTTTTTAGTTCAAATTATTAGTAAGATAAGAATTAAGCATGTTTTAATTTATTAATTTAGGCAAAAATTTAATTATACAAAATACAGCATGATCTTTGACCCATCGTGGTGTAAAAAAACTTACACGTGGTGGAACTTTATTTTAAAAACAAGTACAGCTTACATAAATGTTTTAATGACATTCTAGGGCTGGTAGTACCTCCGTGTTCATATATGAATAAATGAATTCGCATCACAGACAACTGATTAATGAACTGAACCTGATCACGTAGATACTATAGAAAAATTTAGGTCATTCGTTTACCTATTTGAGCAAACAGCTAACAGTCACTCACAGACGGAACACATTTGTACTAATATAGCAAAATGTCACAAATATTTCCCTTTTGCGCTGGCGTTGTATTCATGGATATTGGTTTTAGTTTTTGTCGATCCGGAAGCGACAAACAAGCACGTAACTAATGCAATAAATTACTTTCCATTGTGTTATCACGGAGTGGTTGGTTTCCAGGCAACAGGGTAGGTTTTAATTTAAAGAGAAGTTATGTTTCCAAGTTAACCGAAATCGTGTTTGAAATTACAAAAAGTAATTTATAAAAATATTTAATAACTTTTTAAGGGTATCTATTGCAATTTTTACGAGAGCAACGGTCGCACATTAATCGTTCTGATATTACTTGCAACAGCTTACATAAATGGAAATCAATATTTTTTATAAATACCTTGACACGTAACAATAATATTAGTATACACTAAACTATATTAATATCGAGATATGTATATATCACAAAATAATTATAAATTTGCTGCCTCTGTAAAGCAGCTTTGTAAATTGTTTTACTGCGGAGACGGCATTTTTGTGTTTCTTAAGCACCATAGTAATTAAATTGGTTGTTTTTTTGTTCTACATCATCTAGTTCTAATTGCTTTAAATAGCTTTTAATGAACAGGAACCACCAGGCGCCCATAAATAACGACAGCTTTAAGATTGGATCGAACCGAAGGCTCATAGAAACTCGTTTATCTGTGCATGTTATCTTTATACGAGTATAAACAGATTATCGCCGCTACATGAAAGTGATACGGACGAATGGACATTAGAATTACAATGTAACGCTTTTTATTTTATAGATATTTTGTTTTATAGTATTCGTTGGTACATCAGAACCACTGAAATGTAATTTCCAACTGTCTTAAGTATTTTTATACTACACAGTTGTAACTGTTGAATTTACATAAAACCAATTAAATGCGGTTCGTATCCAGCTTGTGTGTCGCCATCGTAATCATCATTAATTTAAGTTTTGCGATAATTGGGACAAATTGTAGTAAGATTTTATATATGAGATCAAAAATGTCCAGAGTCATTCTATACTCTCTCCTTTTACCTCTGCTAATGCCCGTTTTACGAATTGTCACATTATCATAATTTTATCATCGACTTGTACGTCATGGAGTTCAATAAGCCAACGACCTTTAACGGGCGTTGAAATCAGATCCAAATAACAAACGTCGTGGGAATATACTTTCTTGGTTCACAAGCAGCTTATGGTAATTCCGCCACAAAAACCTTTTGAAATGAGACTGAGTTATCTCGGCCTGGATTCATGCCCGGAAATCGATAACACATCAGGCTCGATAGGCATTGCGACTTGCAGGAGTGTCGGATAGTAGACATCACAATATAGTGTCATCAAAGTACATAGGGACATCATTGTGTACAAGTAGGTAATGGCCACCTAAAGTCCACCAGCCTCGCCCGTTCAATTAAACGCAACAAACGGAAATTGCTAACGTCACGTGCCATTATTCCCACTCACGTAGTTGCATCAACTGATCTTCAGTATAATTCAGAAGTTTCGAGGACACTCTACTGCGCCATGTTACATAAAAATGTAGGCACAACGGCGATGCAGCCTGCCTACGATACTGCTATCTTACGGGTCATTCTAATGATTAAGGAAGGAATACAAACGGACGTTCCTACTCCATGTAATTACAACACCAATTCAGTAGGATTGTGTACCGGGACAGTCTTCAATCAGGAATTCCGAAGCCAAAAGTCTTAAGATGGATTGTAGATCTCCAAATACGACAAGGTATTATTTACGTTTGTTATAAAATACCAAACCGATTACCACATCGGTAACCTTACTTTTACTTGAAGAATCCAAGTAGATAAATTACCCTGACGTGCGCACACGCAACCTTCTTCTACGTGGCCGTGAAAAACAAACAGTATAACGTAAACCTGCATACTTTGAATAAATTCCAAGTGCTCTATTATAATAATAAAGCGAGCGCGCAAGGTTGATGCGTCAATAACATCTATTGAAATGGTATTTTTGTATGTTCTTGTAGATGGCGCTGCTGACAGGACCATTGTTGTAATTTATGAATTTAGATATTATTGAAATCCAAACTTCAATTTTAGTTATTGGTCAGATGTTTTAGGTATTTTCATTGAAACTTGATAATAGTTAACCTCCCAAATTTATTTATTTTATACGTTTACACATCCCCACAGCTCCGCACTAGGATTCCCTGTGTTGCGGGCGGCATCGACATACACAAAAATAACATTACAAACAGCCACGACCCGAGGACAAACATTTATCTGTCACATAAATGTCTGCCCCGGCCGGGAATCGAACCCGGGACCCCTCGCTCGGCAGGCAGGGTCACTACCGACTGGGCTATGAGATCATCACATTAGATCTATCACATCTAAATAACATTGGATACTTAAATGATAATAACTTCTTCATTTAAATTCAGTAGTTCATATTTAAAGTAAGCTACCGCACGGAAATAACACACGGGAGACAGTCTCTAATTTTAGACAAGTTGTAAATTCGGAAGAAGGCGCTCTCCCAAATAGTACCCCATAAACTTACAATTCGGCTCACTATCCACTCTAGGGCGTTCACACGAGTCTACTCAAAATCATAAATCGCATCACTTACACCAAACGGTCTTAGTATTGATGGTAAACGCTGCCTAGAGGCACCGGAAGGTAATGTTAAATGTCGGTCTTATACAGGATTGACTAAGAATGTTTTTTATCAATAATTTAAATTAATCGAAATAATTAAAGGTCATATGAACCGCTTGATGCCATAATACCTATATACATATATCCGCATAAATAAAACAATATTACAGTGCTATTGTGTACAAGATGGCTAATTATTCTATTGCTATTATCTTACTTGAATGTACTTAAATCTCTAGACCATTGATTCCCAAAGTGGTTCAGGTGGATCCCCAGGGGTCCACGAGAGACTCGACGGGGGTCTACGTTGCCGTGATCAAAAAATAGGGGTGCACAACTCGTAAGCGGGGGTCCACGAAAATTTATCTGGTTTCGATACCCTGATTAGAAAAAGGCATTTAAAAAGATTACTTCAATGCAAAGTATATAATAATATAAATATTTATCTATCTTGTAATCAAATTCAAATCTTTTTTATTCGTTTAAAATATTTTTAATCATTATAAATAACTATAATCTAACTAGGGTAGTGAAGAACTAAAATGTTGGCTTGACTTCACTTATCAATGTAGGCAGATAATATTTATTTAAGAAACTCAGCGACTTTTACTTGTAAAAACTTGCATATTCCATATTCAGTACAACGTGTCGTGACTTGCAAAGCGCCGCCGCACCGCTGCCGCCACCGCTGTGTGCAACGCTTGTTCAGACTTGCAAAGGAAATGAAATACAACTTGTGTTTGTGCTTGAAATCTTGCATGAACTTGTTTGATTCTTCACCAATATACATACAAATGCGAGGGATAAACGTTACTTATTTGTTTCCGGAATTTCGAAAAGTAAATTGTATCGATGTTAGTGTTTGCTAGTGTGGTAAAAAGTAAGTACTTATCTGCCAATTAATTTGTAATACATACTTTTATTTTATTTATTACTTATTTTACAATTTATTGTACACGTAAGTAAACCAAAAATGGACAAATTACAAAAAAATACGTAGGTACAAAAGGTGAGGCTTATTCCTGAAAGAAATCTCTTCCACCCCAGCTGCGATAGGAGATATATTTTTGTTGTAATATATTTGTAATGTTTGCGTGCAGTAGGTACTTATTCTAAATTAAATACTGAACAGAGCCATAATTAGATACTTCCATAAAAGAACAGAAAGCCGAAAAAGATTGAACATTTTGTCCCTACTTTATTAGTAATTTTTTTTTCCCCGACTATGTGGTGGTTCACTCAATCATTAAATATATTTTCATAAATTGTTCCTGTCTTTACATACTCGTTATAACGTGTATCAAGGTAATAAATAAATAATTAAAATCGCGGAGTTTTGATATGAAAGTATTATTTAAAAGTATTTTACATCGAATTTACAGAAATATATCAAAGTCACCGATACTTTGTTGAATTCATTGCTTAATCCTAATTTATTAATCCTACTCAGTTAAAATATGCCATGCTATATCCTGTTAAGTAAGACCGCCTTCAGATTACTAAAACAATTTTTTTTTTATTTACAGGTAGGTAACTGATATGAAACATGGCTGAATCTAAGAAGAAATGTCGACAGTACAGTGTTGATTATTTAAAATTTAGTTTCGTTCCATCAAATGCAGACAAGCGATTGCCGATATGCCTTTTATGCAACAAAGTTTTGAGCAATGACTCTATGAAACCATCGAAGCTCGAAGATCATCTAAGAAGGTGTCATCCTGATAAAATAGGTAAAGATTTGAAATATTTTCAAACACTGAAAGAAAAATATGAAAAGAGACCCAGCGTGCACGGCATGTTCGCTTCAACGTCTAAAAGTAACGATGATGGCTTGAGGGCATCTTACAATATCTCATTACTTATAGCGAAATCTGGAAAACCGCACACCATTGGAGAACAGTTAATTTTACCCGCTTTTGAAGAGGTTTTAAAAACTGTTCTGCACAAATCCTCATTTGACATACTCAAAAGAATTCCTTTGAGTAACAAGACTGTACAAAGACGAATTGATTAAATGAGCTCTAATATTGAAAGTTTCTTGTGTAATTATCTACAAACAACTCATTTGTCTATTCAACTGGACGAGACAACTTTACCTGGTAATGAAGCATTATTGTTGGCATATGTTCGATTTGTTATGAACGAAGAAATTCATGAAGAGCTACTATTCGCGAAAACTTTGGAGACGAACACTAAAGATGAATCAATATTTAATGTCCTGAGTGATTTATTTAGGGATAAATCCATTCCATTTACAAACGTTACTTCGGCGGCTACAGATGGAGCTCCTGCCATGGTCGGGCGATATCGTGGGTTTATAAGCCATCTTAAATGAATTATACCAGAGGTAACTGCAATTCACTGTGTCATCCACCGACAACACCTAGTAGCGAAAAATTTGAGTGATAGATTGCACCAATCGCTTCAATTTGTGATTAATGCAGTTAACAAAATAAGAAGTAATGCATTGAATTCGCGTTTATTTGCACAATTGTGCGATGAAAATGATGAAGACTTCCAACGATTGCTCTTACATACTGAAGTACGCTGGTTGTCGAAAGGTGCATGTTTCACAAGATTTTACTCAGTTTTTGAATCAGTGTTAGAGTTTCTGGAAAGTAAAGATCCAGGTTTAAAAGAAAACCTGATCAATTCGAAAGCAGACATCGCGTATTTGACAGATTTGTTTAAAATATTTAATGACATTGACTTACAATTACAAGGGGACAGCCTCAATTTAATAAACGCAAAGGGTGTAATTTCAGCTTTTCTTGGAAAATTGAACTTTATGAAGCAAAATATTAGTCAGCGCGAATTTTCCCAGTTTTCAAACATGTCACAGGTAGAATGCCTTGATGAGGATATTTAATAGCCGACAAACGAGCAGACGAGCCACCTAATGGTCACCGTCGCCCATGGACATCAGCAAGACCAAAGGTATCACTGATGCGTTGTCGGCCAGGAAATGAGAAGAATGTTAGAAAGAATGTACTGGCTCTCAAGCCCCCAGCCGGAACACGACGAGTCTTTTGGCGGCTGACTCAAGCTGGAAGGTGGTAGCTAGCCAGGCGGGCTTCACGGAAAGATAATAATACCAGTAATAATATTAATGACTTAATAATAATACTGATAATATAATCCATACGCGAAGCCCTACCACCAAGCACGCTGGCTTCTGTCGCCTGTTACGACACCCTGTTCTGCCAGCATGGGATTGGGGGTAGTATTCTAAAGCCGCCCAAATACGGCTAAAAATTGCCCCGCATGATAACTTCAAAACCAGATTTGAAGATATTCTGACAATGGAAATACCACCATGGGTTATAAATCCATTTGATGAAACGGAAGTGGAGAATGTGATATTACAAGAGGAGCTACTCGAACTTAGCACTAATGAGGAGCTGAAGGTGAAATTTAAAAGAGGATATCAAACATTTTGGTTGCAGGCAGAAATACCCGAAAAATATCCTGGACTGTGGAGAATCGCGAGAAAGCTTTTGACAGCGTTTCCGTCGTCATATCTTGTCGAAAAAAGTTTTAGTGTCGTTACAAACCTTTTAACAAAAAAAGAGAGCAAATTGAATATCACAGAACGGGGAGATTTGCGGTTATTCCTAACAAAACTGAAGCCAAATATTGATAATTTGCTGTCAATCCATCAAGTACATCCATCCCAATAAAATTATGACTATTTTGTGATTGTCATTGTAGAAATTATTAATGTTTAAGTTTCGACTGAGTAATTGTGTAATAATAATACATATTTTAATAAATAACACAAGCAAATATATTATTTTCCTTTTTTTTTACCACACTGTATGAGGAGTTTTCTAAATAAAATAAGTGAGAATTGATTGGTTCCTTGTGCTGTGAGTAGATGTCAAAAAGTAAAGTTGAATGGAATCACTTTTTTGATTGACCAACTTTACTTTTTTGACATCCACTCACAGCACAATCAATTAATTAACCAATCAATTCTCACTTTTTTTCGAAAACTGTTAATTCGTGGACGGAACGCAGCCGCAACGCAAATTTCCATAGTTAGATCTAATTTTGACATTTTTTGTCAAGTTTTGGGAATATAGTAGAAATGTAGCTGCAGGGGGTCCACCTTAACCAGCAAAATTTTGAAAGTGGTCTATGAGAAAAATAAGTTTGGGAACCTCTGCTCTAGACGAACGTTATATATGTGTACATATGTAATGAAACATTTTGACTTGATTTTTTTAATTTCTATTCCTCCAAATTCTTTTCAAAATGGAGAAAATAAAACACGCAATATCGTCTCGTATACAGTAATTCAGTCAAGTGTTCCAAATTCAAAGCATGTCTACCCGCGTGATTTAGTTTTCAATCTGTTAACTTTGTAAAAATAAACATTTAAATTTATAACATTGTACTTGTTCGTTAAAACTTACAGTTAAATAATCTAGTTGTGCTATTGACTTACCGTGCCACCATTCTTCAAATGACATAGATGGCGCCACCGTTTGTTATAGTTTAAAAGCGAACGCTCACGACATGACATGGCATGAAGATCGTACGACCGAAGTCCTAACCCCCCGCTCAACAGCGGGGGTTACGTCACCAGGGGGCTGTTGACCCCCTCGAGTAACTGCCCGGGCAAGGAGGGTTACCTCGAGTCCCGAATTCCCCACGCGTGGGCCGCGCCCCCTCGAGTAGGGCGCTGCCGCGTAGGAAGTCTCTCTCTCTCTCTGTTGGGCATCATTGCTGTCCGATAAGTGTAATGAGAACAATAAAACAGTATATTACGACAGTGGTGTTTATTTATTATACGTGCTTTAAAAAATCCAACAATCTCGAGGCTGCGCCGGCGCAGGTCGACGGCCGCGGCCGCGCGTACTGCACGTATGCGTAGGCGCACAGTATTACGGCAACCGGAGACGCACTTTATTTTACGTGTTGTTACGCGTATAATAAAAATTATTAATGCCAGCCGGTAATTTCATAAACATACACATTTTGTTATATTTTACTCGAAACTAAAACCGTTTTGCCCGATGGAATTTTGTGGTAGTCTCACGTTTTCTGGGTTCTATACTTTAGAAGGTATTAAGTGCACTGCCATCCCCAAAAGCTTTGCAGGAAAGCATGAGATCTGACTACTTATTTGTCCTACTAGTCCTGGTGAAGGATCCAAGGAAAGCCGCTATCACGATGCCACGTCGACTAAGGGACTGGACCACCATGTAAAGCAACTGGAAATCACCACCCGAACTCAGTCTGCACTGCATCTGGCTGGGGGTTAGCGTGCAAAAACTCTGACAGCAGTCGGGCTGTCTCTAGATGATGAACCAGCTCTACATTGTAGAGTCTAAAAATCTGTCACCGGCACCCCGGTGTGCCGTTAAAATACTGTCCAGTTTACTCTAACCAAAAAAACTTCAGCGTGGCGATAGAAAGCACCTTATCTATGAAGCGCCCCATAACAGTCGGCGACCCAAATGGAAGTCGTCTGTTCCCGCCAGTTACATCGAAGACATCCCGGGGTCAAGGGGACTTCGTTTGCCCTTTATGCCGAGCACATCCCGACATCCCAAGACCCTACTTTGAAGCTTCTCAACGAAGACATTGATAGGGACCTAGAGAATAAGTAGAGATCATAATTTACATGAAGTCCCAGATAGACAAGGCCATCGCGAGTACCAGGAGCACGATCACTGTCCTAATACTCTCCTTCTGGACGTGAAGTTCGGAGTCTACAAGGCCTAAATCAGACTCCGCCTCGGGTACTCAGTACCGGCCTCACATGTGACGTGCAACGTAAGAGAATGCGCGTGGGACGTGAGTAACTCCGTCATCCAGAGAACCTTCGGATGGTCGAAACAGGAGCCTGGACGACTTCAGCGAGCGGCTGTTATACGGCATGTTCAAGAGTGTTGATGCGTCCCGGTTTCTACACCTGCAGGCAGCCTGGCGTCGCTCCACGCTCGCCCATCAGACGACAAATATCCGCGCCGGAGGAGCTAGCAGTAGTCACCGGGGCATCATATGCCGCCACAACCCGATAACGGGATCTACTCGGTAAGGCGGTGATGTATAAATTGTAGATAACCCAAGGATTTCACCAACCAGAAAGACCACCTGGAGGGGCCTAAAAATCCACTCCAAAGACATATCCATTTTTACAGATGGCCGTAAGTGCCGAAGTTAAGTGTGATCCGTCTTTAAAAATATCAGTGTATCCTCAACGTCCCGGAACGTTTTGTATAAATGCGATTACATGTTTATGCAATATAATTTAATAAACAAGAAAACGACAAGTTAATTGTTAAATTAACACATAATTAACGATAAAGATTTCAATCGTTAATCCGCCAGTCAATCAAGCCAAGGTTGCGTCAGTGGCCCGCTGCACTACGAGATAGCGATTGTTATGATTCGACTGAATATAATTAATTAATTAATTAATAGTTTATTCGTCGAACACTGCGCTGACAAGTCAATTAAACTGATTTCAATCGATTTTTACTTTGAATTAGTGTTCGTCTGACCCGTCGTCGTTACGACGCATAAACTATGATAATAAATTGCTGTGACATATGTTATAATATTATCTATGTATTTCACCACTACAGCTGAAGATAATAGCAATCTAACAACAGATAATGACTGCAAATAAACTGAAAATAATAACACTAGTAACTAATCATTATCACGCTTATATGTATATATGATGTCATCGTACTACGATACAATCATTATACGTGGAATGATATCTAACAACATATCCTAACTGATATAATGTAAGTAACTAGTGACTATTTAAATTTGATAGTAGTTTATTAAAAAGAAAAAAAAATGTAGTTACATACGTCCTTCAACAAAATAATATAACTCTTGTTATCAATCGTGCAATAAACGGGCCCCCTACTTCCATCTCCGCCAACAGCGAAGGTGACCGATTACAATCAGATAGCTCGTGTTCCAGGCCGACGGTAAAGTTGCATAAATATATTACATTCACAGATGTCCTACACCTGCATTTCTGTGTTGCATGTTGACGGTGCTGGGATCCACCCGAGTCCCGAGGGGCACTAACATGCACGTGAGCGAATCCAAACCGGACTGTGACACCAGAAGTGCTGCTTCTCATTAGAAATCTTGTGAGTTTATTGAAAAAAACAACTTTATTTTTTAACGTATACCGGCACCAGTTTTTGATGCGTGCCAGATCTCAGACGATGGATGTTCTAATAAAAATAGTTTCCCTTTGTAAAAAACCACCCATCCCAACAGATAAGAATGAAAGAAATGACACATTTATAACCGTGTGAATTGCGGCTCATTCACGCAGGAAGGGAACGACCCTTCCTAAAGGGTTAACAACGCGAAGACCTCTCCGTGATTTTGATAATAAAAATAATAACATTAAGTTGAAAATACTTCGTCCTAACTACGAGTACCTTGTCCTGTATCAGTACATGTCAGTCATAACATAACAACCAGCGGACAGGAAACACTAAGATAAAGGTGAGGTTAAATGTTCTTGTGACGTTGTTTTTTGCATTTCTTTGCGCTATTGTTTGACGATAAATTAATAATAAATAAATATATACCAGCAAATAACTGTCGAGTACGTTTTGAAATTATACTTAAGCGCAATATAGACATGTACAAATGGAGACACCAGCCCAAACTGAACGTGACGTGGACACCTCCACGGTCGATTGTTTAAATTATTGAAAATGATCATATTTATCCAGGAAGAAGAAATATATACAAATGTACACACGTACAAATATCGTCCGATATACCGTTTCATTTACAATTTATTGTATATAACTCCGAGCAAGGCCTGCAAATTAAATACAAACATCCAGCTAATGCATTCATTCAATCGGAGCAGTAGATAAACTGCACGATATTTTATAAAAACTTACAACATAATTGGCACCTGGTCGCCAATTATGCATTAACGTCACTTTCTAGCGCGCCACGTTCACGCTTTCAGCATCCCACGGAGTGGTCACCGACCGACGAGCGACCGCTGGTGGTTACAAGGGCCATGTTGTTGCTAGCTTACGTTCGGTATCGCTTCACTTCCGATATATTACAGTCGATGACAATATATGCATCGTTTGGGGTCTCCATTCGCTACCAATTGCCTTATCTAATAAATGTGAAGTCTCATTACATTCCGGTGTAACGGTTGCGCCAACTTACACCGCATGAGGCGTGTCATTTTAGTGTTTGGTAAGTAAGAGGCAATAGAATAGAACGATAATAACAAGGTAATAGTTATATGTAACTAATTACAAGTAAATGACGCGATCACACGGCACGGCACGGGCGCACTCGGCATTTGCCAACCATGCTGCTTGTCTATACCACAGGTTCCCAAACTTATTTTTCTCATAGACCACTTTCAAAATTTTGCTGGTTAAGGTGGACCCCCTGCAGCTACATTTCTATTATATTCCCAAAACTTGAAAAAAAATGTGAAGATTAGATCTAACTATGGAAATTTGCGTTGCGGCTGCGTTCCATGCACGAATTAACAGTTTTCGAATATAAGTGAGAATTGATTGGTTAATTAATTGATTGCGCTGTGAGTGGATGTCAAAAAAGTAAAGTTTGTCAATCAAAAAAGTTCCATTGACTCCATTCAACTTCACTTTTTTGACATCTACTCACAGCGCAAGGAACCAATTAATTCTCACTTATTTTATTTAGAAAACTCCTCAGTCAATGTGGTAAAAATAAAAATAATATATTTGCTTGTCTTATTTATTAAAATATGTATTATTGTTACACAATTACTCAGTCGAAAATTAAACATTAATAATTTCTACAATGACAATCACAAAATAGTCATAATTTTAATGGGATGGATGTACTTGATGGATTGACAGCAAATTACCAAGATTTGGCTTCAGTTTTGTTAGGAATAACCGCAAATCTGCCCGTTCTGTGATATTCAATTTGCTCCTTTTTTTTGTTAAAAGGTTTGTAACGACACTAAAACTTTTTTCGACAAAATATGACGACGGAAACGCTATCAAAAGCTTTCTCGCAATTCTCCACAGTCCAGGATATTTTTCGGGTGTTTCTGCCTGTAACCAAAATGTTTGATATCCTCTTTTAAATTTCACCTTCAGCTCCTCATTAGTGCTAAGTTCGAGTAGCTCCTCTTGTAATATCACATTCTCCACTTCCGTTTCATTAAATGGATTTATAACCCATGGTGGTATTTCCATCGTCAGAATATCTTCAAAAAGTCATCATGCAGAGCAATTAAATATTGAACGTATGTGTGAATATCCTCATCAAGGCATTCTACCTGTGACATGTTTGAAAACTGGGAAAATTCGCGCTGACTAATATTTTGCTTCATAAAGTTCAATTTTCCAAGAAAAGCTGAAATTACACCCTTTGCGTTTATTAAATTGAGGCTGTCCCCTTGTAATTGTAAGTTAATGTCATTAAATATTTTAAACAAATCTGTCAAATACGCGATGTCTGCTTTCGAATTGATCAGGTTTTCTTTTCTTTCCAGAAACTCTAACACTGATTCAAAAACTGAGTAAAATCTTGTGAAACATGCACCTTTCGACAACCAGCGTACTTCAGTATGTAAGAGCAATCGTTGGAAGTCTTCATCATTTTCATTGCACAATTGTGCAAATAAACGCGAATTCAATGCATTACTTCTTATTTTGTTAACTGCATTAATCACAAATTGAAGCGATTGGTGCAATCCTTACCTTGATGCACGTTACGACGAGTATGTAAAGACACGAACAATTTATGAAAATATATTTATTGATTGAGTGAACCACCACATAGTCGGGAAATAAAAAAAATTATTAATAAAGTAGGGACAAAATGTTCAATCTTTTTCGGCTTTCTGTTCCTTTATGGCAATATCTAATTATGGCTCTGTTTAGTATTTAATTTAGAATACGTACCTTCTGCACGCAAACATAACAAATATATTACAACAAAAATATATCTCCTATCGCAGCTGGGGTGGAAGAGATTTCTTTCAGGAATAAGCCTCACCTTTTGTACCTACGTAATTTTTTGTAATTTGTCTATTTTTGGTTTACTTGCGTGTACAATAAATTGTAAAATAAGTAATAAATAAAATAAAAGTATGTATAACAAATTAATTGGCAGATAAGTACTTACTTTTTACGACACTAGCAAACACTAACATCGATTCACTTTACTTTTCGAAACTCCGGAAACAAATAAGTAACGTTTATCCTTCGCATTCGTATTTATATTGGTGAAGAATCAGACAAGTTCATGCAAGATTCGAAGCACAAACACAAGTTGCATTTCGTTTCGTTTCCAAGTATGAACAAGCGTTGCAGACAGCGGTGGCGGCAGCGGTGCGGCGGCGCTTTGCAAGTCACGACACGTTGTACTGAATATGGAATATGCAAGTTTTTACAAGTAAAAGTCGCTGAGTTTCTTAAATAAATATTATCTGCCTACATTGATAAGTGAAGTCAAGACAACATTTTAGTTCTTCACTACCCTAGTTAGAAAAAGGCATTTATAATAATTAAAAATATTTGAAACGATTAAAAAAGAAGTCTATACCATACAATTTGAAATAATCAGTCGTCTCCAGCGTGTTTAAAGAAAAAATTTTGAATTTCTTTGCTTAACACGTAACAAAGAACTTCGTTCATCAACTTATCTTTTTTTCGGTAATTTCTCCGCAGTCAAATAAATACTACACAGTGTGGAATACTTCAGCCTACTAATGTCAACTTCAGCAAATGAAGTTCGGCAGTACTGTTTGAAGGAGTTGGCGTAATAAAGTCTGTGGTTGTCATCCTCACGATATATTATTTAGAGTACTTATCTATCTATCTATGTGTATTTATCGTATTATATAGTACACATTATAATTTATAATATATATATTACTATTGTACAGAGTATTTATGTATCATACACATTGTTTGTATATGTAATAAAATTTAGCATTACTATTAGAGGTTAAGTCCACCCGTTGCATTACTTTTTTTAAAGTTGGTGTAATAAAAAATAAAATAAAATAATAGGACCTGACCTTATTAAGATGAAACCAAATTACGATGCATTATTTATTAAAATATAGAATCAAATAGAGCCGTAGACCTGACCAAGGTAACTTACAAGGGGCCGGGGGTCGCAGCCGCCACCACAATTCATACCAACCAGACCGACCATTCAGTCGACCAAAAAGCCCGCATGACACAAGCGTGCCAGCGTCACTAGACCCATTAAAGGAACTCGTACTATGTTAACCCGTGAAACGATTTAAACTATTATTCATGGAACACTATTCCGTGATCAAAGATATAAACTAGATAATACAATGGAACAATAAAATCCTCACGCTATATCTATTTATAAATCATAAAGTCAATCGAAGGGGTTTACGAGTACTTGCCAAGTGATCTTTAGATCTGATACGATCGTTTCAGTAACTTTGGCGGCCATTTAGCCGTAATTTTATACAGTTTACACACTATACGACTCGATGACATCGCGACGTCCGTCGATTTTGTTGGACATCCGTGGATTTCAGTAGACTTTGCCTCAAGTATGTCGAAACATCTGCACAACATAACACTGAATACGAACGTGTTACTTTCGCGGCCAGTGGCTGAAAGCCCTGTCATCCAGCCAAATCCCGACCGCGCCTGAATTTGACTAACTCATTCGGTGACTTACTGTGGACATAAACCACTGTTTGTAAGCGCTTTCATTTGTTACGGCGTAATATATCTGTCATTTAATTTGTTTAAAAAAAAAATTATCCGCGACGAGATCGCAGGAACGTCAGATGAAACAGTCATTGTTTGTACAAGAACGAGTGGATTCGACTGCCGTGTTCGACGGCTCCATCGCACAAAACCACGTGGACAGATCGTGATACGGTACTTGTTTATGTTTGATTGCATTGATTAATTTGTAATATACGATTATACGGACGGATGGACTATATGGATTATATGGTTCACCGGCTGTTATAAGTCATGTATGAACATTTAATATGCCATTTGACAGACGTTGGCCGGCTTGATGATCGTCGATGATTTGTTGTGTCAATCAAAAACCGAACTAGCTCATACTGGTCAAATTGTATCTGCAGTTCTACCGGCCAATTGTTGAATAGTTTAGAAGTTGATGTATTTCAGCACCATCTAGTGGCCGGTTACAATATAGAGGATAGGGCTAAACTATTACTGCACTTGAATAGGAATGTATCTTTTCATGACTTTGGTTATAGAAATTCATGTATTCAGCTTCATGTAGTGGCGTATTACATCATAGTGTAAAAAATATTAGATCAGAAAGTAATTTTGTTTTTCCTCAGCAGAGGATTTGATTTTATTTTTCACAGCCAACTGCCAATTAAATGCGATAGATTGTACACAGTAGTTTTTCCAGAAGTCGATGTACCGATCCAGATCGCCAAAACCCCGATACACCTTAGCATTCCTAAGTTGCTCAATAATACCAACGCAAGAATCAAATTAACATCCTCAAAGGTCGGAAAAATCTTAACAGCAAATAATATAATATGATCTTGTTCCGTTGTACACGGTGGAAACTGAGCTAAACTCATAACTGAACACTATTAATGTCATGTACATTTAACAATTTCCTGTGTATACATTTATTACGCAAGTATATTACATGTTGTGTATTTACTTTATTAAAAAATAAAATAAATTACTTTCATTATTAACTCACACATAGCCTTTTGCACAAGTCCATTAAAAGAATCTCACATTTTACTTTCAATATCATGTTTCTGCGAAAACGTAATGGGAGCCAATTGAGATCCTTGCGGAGGCGAGAAATATGATCGAATGTACTAATACCATAAATAATGTTTAAATTTTGCAGCCGTTTAAATTTGTTTAAGATTTCTTCAGTGGCATCCAAATAGCTGAGTCAGCGCAGTCAACAAGGAGTTGAATAAGGAATTGAGAGAGAGATTCGCATCAATAATAAAACAAGATTCTTCATGGTTTCAGTGAGAGGTATAGTTAATATTAATATCCAAGGATAATGGAGGTGGCAGTGAAAAATCTATTTGGCTCCGTGGATGTCTGCTACCGATAATGATTGTCTGTGTGTTGGTGGAATTAACGAGTGAATCAAATGAATTCGACCGGTCCCCGATGCGGCGGCTCAAGCGGACTCGGCCGGGTTAAAACGGTGGTAAAGCTGCAGATCGTCTACCTAGAGATGAAAGTTAGAGGAAATAACTGAAGTCGCTAAGTTCACATTTGTCCATATTAATATATTTTAAATTCACAAAACGAGAATAACCAATCTAAAATTCAGTGCAGGTGATATTTGTAATCGTAAGGCGTAGTTTCTCTGGGCGGTTTTCTAGTATTTTAATAAGTGTGTGTTACTAATTACTTATCACTTGTTTAAGTAACAATGTGGAGAGACTTACAACACATATCTGTATAGCTTTGGTGCTGGGGTTTAATATGTCTTACCCTCTGTCGTACAGAAACGATAATTATGCGATAATGACAATGACAATATCCACAGATCCATTCGCTGTCGGTGTTCACTACTTTTGATGTCGCAAGAAACCTGACACTACAGCTCAAATCAATGTAAGCAGATCAAATGTAAACAAAGCATAAATCATGCAATGCATTAAAGGAATGATACGCATCGAATAGGATTATTTATATGTTTTCGATATATTATGTAAAATCTATAATATATTAAAGTATGTAAACTCCATAATATTTGTATAGTAAAAAAACTTAATTTTGACTGGTGCTGACTCGATTACGTTTATTTACGTTTTCAACTGCGTTTACCGGAAAATGTTCTTCCAAAAAGAAGCTAATAGATAGCAATAAGTTATAGTGACCGAGGAAACCAGGTCATTATCGAAACGGTTGTCTTATGGTCGTGCCAGCGTATCTACCGTATAATATACATGTAAAACTATCGCGGGGCTGAACAGATTTAGATGATCATAATCTCGGATACTTTTCATTCCGAGAAGTGGATCTACTCGTAATTGCGTCATTTCGACGGCGTTCACATAGCACTATATAAAAATTATACAGTTACAGGCAGGGTCCGTTCCGGGATCTCTGATAGAAATCTGAAAATACTCCGTACAATTTAAGTCGTCGCTGGCGGACTTTAGACTAGAGCTTATGATGCTGTGGTTACGGAGCTCCCCGCGACGTCACGGCCGTCACGTCACCGGTAGGGCGCACACATAGCTGAGAATGAGAAAGTGCTCCCGTTGCGGTCACGTGTCCGTTCACACGTGGTGCTTTCTAGTAGACAACGAGATGCGTTCTTCGAACAATGGCCTCGCCCCCCCCCCCNNNCTCACCCTCGTGCTAGTACTGTGTCATTACTCGTATGATTATAAATATACGCATGATTTGCAACATCGTGTAACAAATTGAATTAATATCTAAATTTTAAATTATTTGTTTGTCTATCTATCTGTGCACGTATCACGCGCAACCACTGGATAAGATTAGATGGTACTTTTCGTATTTGAAACTTATAGCATATACTTATAGCTTTTAAAACACGGTTCCATCAATTAAAAATAATATAATTTTCTTCCTAAGAATGGGAAATAAAAGTTGGACATTTTATTAAGAGGTTATTAAATAAAGTTTCGATTACTTTTCTGTATCGTTTGTTATAAATTAATATATTAATAATACATACAATTGGGAAATCCGACCCCTAACATTAAATAAACAATTTTTTTTATTCTTAAAAAAAAAAATTATAACTGTCAATTCAGGGGCTGGTGGTCCCTAATTTTAAGATGTGGTTTCTGAAGACGATTGTTAACGGTGAAGGAATGCCGTGAGAGATTCGAAACTATTAATCAGCACGTAAGATGGTAGAATACCACACCACACCACACCACACCACACCACGTTTCGTTTCAAGTTTCTTACGACTTAGAGATATTCCTGCCGGTAGTCACACTTTTCGGTCCTTTTACTACTTACTTGTTAAATTACCGCCTACTGAATTCAAGGCTTAAAAAACTGAAAACAATGTAAAAGTTTAAATGACAGTGTCATTAAATGCATTCGTATTTTAATTATAGTACAAGTAGGTAAAGGTCTCGTATAATTTAAACATTCAACGAACATAATTTAATGCATTAAACAGGATGACGTTAGGTTTTCAACTTTTCATTTCCACATGCTTGCTGTAGCCTTCCTTATTTTACCGCACCATCGAGCTTTACTGTCTTTTTACTGCGTTATCAGATTTACAGTATCCCGCCCATTGCTACTTCAACTTGTAACACGAGGACTTGGTTCTCGTATGAATTTGTTCATTCACTTTACTTATATTGCTGCGGATCTAGGCCGGCGGGTCCAATAGCTCATATTCAAAGCAGAATCCAGTCGAATAACACTATTTATGTTCAACAATGTTTGCTGCACCATTAAAGTTGCCGTTCCATGCTTTACCACATTAATATAAACATAAAAGTAGAAAATGATACTATACCGAATTCTCTATTAATAAAATCCCGTTCGCGTATTGCTTACGATATGCTAGATTAAGTCAGGTTACATTTAAAATTCTTTCATGATTTAGTAGTTTTATATTTTCCATTGTCCAACAATCGAAAGTCAATACCCTACCGAGTCCAGGATGGGACCACATCGGGGTGCGCGCGGCTCGCGGCGCCGGGCGGCCGGTCGCCTCCCCGCGATGTAGGTCGTCGGCTAGTCTGCTGGGACCGATCGGAACGTGTTGGCAACGCCACCGTTCTACTTTAACAAAGTTATTCTTAGCAGTTACATAAAATTCACGTGTTATACTTCCTCTACAGAGCCTTTGTACATGGCTTTTTACCATCGTATATAAAGTACTATAAGATGCGAGAAGTGAGAACCCACTGCTCGACAGCAGGGGCTCGTTACCAGGGGGCTGTTGTCCATCTCGAGTTTTTGCCCGGGTATGGAGTGTTTCTTCGAGTCCCGAACTCCCAACGCATGGGCCGCGCCTTCAGCGGTCGCACGCCTCGTTAGGAGTCTCCAGAAGATTGTTTAAGAAGAGAGAGAGAAAGAAAATAAGAAGATAGAGAAAATATATCTTATATAACGATGATAGACTTAATTTCTTCCACGATAGAGGACGCGAAGGAAGTTTGCATTTATTTATATATTATACCTATGTATATAATATTTTATATTATTTACTTATGGACAAGAAAAATGTTACAATTTAATAAGTGTTAAGCACAAAAGGCGATATAATAGCTAAATAGAGATTTCTTTCCGATAAGCTTTGGTAAAATGACAAGAAAAGATGAAAAATATGTCGGTACTACTTCACGAAAACAATATATATAAATATATATATATATATATATATATA